>JADWOT020000187.1:622-36949 GCA_036345935.2 Taenia hydatigena
ATAACCTCCCATTGATAAGCTATCGATTCGCTGTTTCGTCTAAGACGATAATGATATCTCAGAAAGAACCAAAATTCTCATTACGATGGTAGGCGCAGGAAAATGGATGGAAATAAAGAAATCACTGCACTGCACGCATCGCCTATAAATATTTTATTCAAAAAACCGTAATCACTTGTTTAAGTTGGATTCGAATTGAAATCAAGGTTGACGAGATACCGCATGAATGAAGAATGCTAGACATGTAGATGCCACCGTCATTTATCGGCTGCCACATTATCTGGAATGCCATTCCACCGCCTAAAGCAAAGTCTGTCACACGAACCCGGCAAACGCCAAGAAGTCTTCATGATTAGCTTGATTTCAAATAGTTAAGTTGTCAATTAATTGCTAATTATATGCATTTGGATTTTGCAATGATGCTCAAGTGGTCTGTTAATTTCTACTGACAAGGCAATATATATTCAAACGCAGTGGATCTATAAATTCACCGGCATTCAACTCCTTAATATCGCAACATTGCTTATATACCAATTTCTTTACCTCATATGACACATAATTCAATTTTTTTGATAATAACATTGATAGTGCGAAGAATTTCATAAGGTTCTAAAGTGAATAAGGCGCTCCTGATAATATTACTCATCCACTGATTCATCTGCCACTGGCATACTTAGATATAACACCTACGCATGTGCTTGGAGCTTGTTTGTGTACACTCATACCAATTGTATAGGTGCTATCTTCAACTTCATCACGCGACTAATGGCTATGGGCATCCCTGCTTCTTTCTGGTTGATCGCGAGCAACACTGCTGTGAAGTGAGTCCTCTAAAGCGGAGGAAAGTTGAATTAGGTTTTACCAATGTCAACTCGCGGCCTCATTGTGGACGCATTGTAATACAGAAAAGATCCATGTGAGTGTACAAGAGATGAATCAGATCAATTGTGCCAGGCGTCGTTTAGTGCGTTTTTCCAAGGCGAAGCCTTCGTTTTCCAAAATTAAATATTTCAAATTGACTTAGCCTTTAAGGAAAGCCTTCATAGTATAATGGTGATTTCCGTGGGCGTAGAGCTAGTGTTATCTCAAGAGCTTCATTTGTTGAGTGCACCCGACAAAATATATCATTGAATTGTAACAACTGAACTTAATGGACCTAAAGCCCCATCAACGCAAGCAAGTTAGTATCGCAATCGGCATCATGTTTAACGGCCACCTGCCTGGCTATAGCTGCTAGTGTAATGCTGAGACTAGATAGCTTACTTAGTGCGCGATCGCACGATGCATGATCTGTCATATGTTGTGGTTTTTAAAGACTCTGGACGCAACCCAGAGCTTAGTTTGTGCAAACAATTCTCCTCGGGGTGTTGTAGCGAAGCAATGTTTAGTGCCAAGTGGTAACAATCTAATTAAGGAACGTCCAAGCTCCCCTTTGTTGTTAAATGACGCGGTCACTTGTGCACGACAAAGAAAAGCTCTGCCAAAGTATTAAAGAATATTTTTTGGTGACGTGTTTCGTAAAGTCTAGTTTGGATGCCGAATACACGAGTGGCGAATTGAGTAAAGGCGAAAACGATGCGATAAATGTGGTCGTATGGTTCTTCGTAACACTACGCGATTTATGTCTTCTACCTGTCAACACTTTGCCACACACGATCACTTAAAGTAGGTCCTTTCCAGACTCCTTCAACGACTCAAACAAGCTATTTACAATGTGCTGCTTCTTATCCACCAATTACTCTGCTAAGTGGCGGCGTTATAATGTAAGGCCATATTCGATTCATTTGCGCCGGTGATTGAAGTCAACCCCTTAACACAAGATGGAGCATGAGATGGTGTCATATGATGCTCACTCGTGATGCTTGCAGACTATGAAACAAATCGGAGGAATGCAGTTGGCTGCATCTCTAGGCATTGACCGTGAAATTGATTATGGTGAGCACAGTGTTGCTGCTAAGTGTCAATTTTGCTTATCAGTCGCGGTCGCCCACACAACGCGATTGAGCAGGCTATTGGAGAGATGAAGTCACACCGTGTAGCTCTAAACAATGTCAGCTTACATTAGGCGTAAATTTTAAGGCCTGCATTGTGCATCTTTCAGGATAGTAAAGCTATAAACCATGCTGGGTTCTGTGTGTGACGTCATATAATCTTGGGTGGGTTGTAGAGGGTCGATCGAAACGCGTTAATTGTAAAAGAGTTTGAGTGCATTTTGAAAGACAGAAGTAATTAGATTTGCAAAAGACAATGGTAGGTTGTTGGTTAAGCTCAACCAAATTTTACGTGTTCACTGGGTGATGCCTACCTCATTAGGCCAAGAATGGCAGTGAATAATTCCCGAGAGAATGTCCTTAATTGAAAGTGAGTAATAGTTGCTAAAAAGAGCTGATACAAATGATTGCATGAAGGCAAAGTGGGTTTTGCGACAGGATAAATTATTGCGCTACTTCTAATGTATGCTTAAAACAGAATACCACACTTGAAACTGGAAAATGAGTGCGTGGATAGATGGGTGATTTGGAGGGTAGGTGGTGGGAATGAGGGAGGATTGTGTGACTGGTGGTCAAAATTATTCGGGATGGGTCGACTGACAGGTCATCGGTGGTCTTACTCCTCTTACATCAGCTAAGTCTAGTTGGCATTGCTGAGGGGCAGGCACACAAATGGCTTGAAACATTAGCATTTTGTTTGCATCAAACTGAAGATAACATCACTACAGATCGCTGGCTGTGCCCATCCGAGAGAACGCCTTTGTGTGCTACAGCTCACTTGGTTTTGCTGCTAGTTGTAACGCTCCGAAGAGCACCTTTATCCATGTGGCTACCAGATTGGGTGTGCGCTTTGGTTTGCACCAGAGTGCCTGCGTTGCTCCGAAAACACGACTCTTCACTCGCGAAGAGGCAAAACCACAGATTATGGATGCTCAATCCCAGCATATGAAAACTTCCTTGGCCTGTGCATGGACTATAAGCAAAGGATACGATTGTGCTTAGTATTTCTGGCCGCCAAGAAAATGCTTCAACCGACGTCAAACGACAAATGTTAATTTGCCTTCTTGACATTGGGACACCTTATTCACCTTCAAGAAGCATTGCAAATCGCTTTTGACATGGTCGAGGTAGTAATGAACTGCTCGCATCACCTCACCTTTCCTACGCCATTACACCTTATCTCGCTTACCTTCAACTGTGCGCTGTTTAGCAATCATCACATATGTATATGTATATATATGATAGACGAAGGGAACGGGGCTGTTGGCATGGCTCGGACATCAGGCCACGTGATTTAGAGAATATGACCACCTATGTGACCAAAACTGAAACCGGCAGTCATGATTAGTAAAGTATTTTAAAAGATGCGACGCCTTAAAACCCATTGAATGAATAAATTAGGGCCAAGGGATTTCTGCGATAGCGGGTAGTTGCCCTTCAGTCATTAGTGCACAAACCTCAATCTTGTATCTGATCGATGATGCACCCTTGCCGAGTCGTAGATTAATGGTTAAAAACGGAATAGTGTGGTGTGGACAAGTCGTTGACTAGGTGACAAAACGTTTATCACGCAGACTAACTCCTTACCTCAAAGGTGATGATCATTGCAGTGCAGCTGAAGTGGGTAAATCGGCCTGAATTTGTGTACTAACTCGCCATTTCGAGAGACATTATTCCTGAAATTGCTTATTGCAGCGCTTTTTCTGACTCATGTGAGACAGTTGGGAGTGTTTGCATGCGAAGCTACAAGTTTACATGCGTTCTTCTTTCGGACGCAGTACACACTCTGCAGCATTGTTGGCATCGAGAGACACCCTCCTTTTACCACCTGTAAGCCTCTTTCTTGCTTCACAGAAATCGCACTCCTACCTGCAGTCTACGGCGACGGGAATACTCTGAGTGCAAGGCAGGTAGCGTCATCTTGACTTTGGATGCAGAAGTGATTGCACTCCTGAAATGTATCAAAAACTCTTAACGTTATTCGTCTGTCGAATTTCTCCTGTGTTTAAAAGACATCTTTGGCAGAAAATGTTAGGTTTCGAGTCAAAAAGGAGTTATTTCTGAAAGGGAGGAGCACACCAAACATTTCTTCATGGCATTCTATGGCGCGCATCGCGCGTTGTGTCGATGGCGAAGAGGCGGATGTACCAGCGCACACGGTAGCTGGAAAGGTTGGAGGTGAGGGCGAGGAGAAGAAGGGATGGCTGGAAGAAGAGCAGTTAGATGAATATAGCATCGCCTTAGCAAAATGGAACTGTCTGCAGTGTCGCCACTCGCCTTCCCGACAGTCGATCAGAACTGATGTGAAGGACACTGACATGTTCTATGGGCTGCTTAGTAATGTGTAGTGGCAACAAGGAAGATTATTTTGCAGCAATAATTTGTCGAACGCAAAAAAATTGCCGAGTTTTGTCTCTTGGGCGGTAATGGTCATGCCTTTGGTATTCGGCGGCTGTCATCACTTCTAACAAGTCCATACCCCGGAGAGGTAACAAATCACTGCAAAATTGGCATTTCTTTGGACTTGAGGTCAATTCTGCCTCTAGATATCTATTGTCAAAGACGAGAACGTCATTGAGACAGATCATACTATTCTTTAGCAATAAACCTATTCATGCTGGCTGCATCAAGCGTTGGAGGGATGTCACCACAACACGTATTAGCCAGAATTCATGCAGCACACATGGCAATGCAAATGCAGGCTCTCCTCTGTTCACCTCTGCCACTTCCGCATTCTGTTATCCTGAATTCAAATCAAGGGAGAGGACTATGTAAAACCAACTGACGATTCTTGCGATTTGTGTATGTGGGGCTAAGGGGAATGCATCCTCCTTAATTACGGCGCCAATGCACAATCGCGTGCTACGCTTGATAGTCCTTATCAGCACCATCGCAGAGGCTCACGGTGGCTTTGATACTTGTGCAACTTTATCTTGATTCATCCCGTTAACCAGATGGTTTACTTCTAGCAAAGGGGGTAGTATGTGTCTGGGTGGTTAAAAGATGGGTCTAGCTTCACTGATACCTATCGCATGCTTCACAAAACTTGCCTAACCCAGTTTAGCGCTTTACCATGATAACATGCTTGCTTACTTGCCTAGCAACTCACAATGTTTTTCTCTTGTTATTGGCTGTGTGCAAGTTCACTTAAGTTGATTAGGGGTATGGCAGCATCCTCGTAGAGGGCACTACGGGTGTTAGCTGCCTGTGATGCGGATCGCCACTCGCCAGCACGGTAGGCTGCCACCCTCTAAGAGCATTAAGTGAATGCTGTGACACACTGGTTGATACTATGTTAGCGGAACAATGAGTTCTCCTGATCCGGTGATTTCAATCACTACCTTGATTCCAGTATCCATTGGACCACTCCTCCATTTCTAATCAAGCCAGTTGTCTGACGTAAACACACTGAAGTCTCCGATTACACGCATAGACGCTAAAAGTGGAAATCACATGGCAAGATTTGGTTGATGCTGTTGAGCGGAATGATGGACGCCACACCTAAAATAAATTCTGAGGCGATGAACCTGCAAAGATTTGCATCCTGATGTCCACCGAATATGTGACGCTAATTAACGAAGTGGCAACCCAAAAATACATTTCGCAAAGCTGAGTGCGTGCCCCATTTGGACGAAGACAGGAGTAGGTACAGCAGAACACCGAACGTGAACAATAAGTGTTCATGTGATAAAGGTAGGTGAACGTGTTGTGACGGATTTCAAATTTAAACTACGCATAGGGATAGGGGTCGTGGACTTAGGCCTAGCACTACTTTGTAGAATTGTGTCACATGCTCAACATACTTGACTCGTCTGGGTCGTATGACCTGTAGCTCCTTGAGCACGAACTCCTCATATCGGCCATAAATAGTAGCATCTATCGGATTCAATAACACCCGCCCCACAGTCTCAGTCCTTCGACGCGTCTTATTACACAAAGACTTCAAAGTTCTCTGTTTAGACATAGCAGTGGTAGAAGCTTTTATGCAGGCTTCACTTCTGCAGAAATTGCGTGACAGGGACTATTCCCGACTACATCTACATAAAAGCCATTCACCACAGACATCTTCACATGGCAGCTTAGTCCCATGCACAGATTGTGGCTTAATCACAGCAACAAATAGTGCGCCTTATATTGCGGCTTGGATCCAGTTCCAAATCGCAAACCGGTAATACGGACCAGAGAGAGACAACTCTTCCTAGTATGAACTGCATTGCGCCTTTGTTGATAACAAGAGATGGTTGGCGTCTCTTTGACTTGTTACTTGTCAGCATTCAGCGAAGAAGGGAAGGTCAGAATCACTGACTGACTGCTCATTGCATGTAGAATGATCAAAGGCGTATTTTAATTTAAAATGTGACGGCGAAGAACATTGCTCGATCACAAGACACTTATATTCGGATTTCATTGGTGCAGATTGGCACTACCGCCACTAATGCTGAGGCTGAGACAACGCAGTAAGGCAAATATGAGGCAGCATTTCAAAGGACTAATCACCCGGGCCTCGCCCACCAAAAGCACCATGCCAACAGCCCCGTTCCCTGCGTCTATCATATATATATATATATATATATATATATGTATACATATATATATATATATACATACATATATATATATATATATATATATATATATATATATATGTATATATATATATATATGCTACTCCCTTTGCTAAAAGTAAACCATCTGGTTAACGGGATGATTCAAGATAAAGTTGCACAAGTATCAAAGCTACCGTAAGCTTCTGCGATTGTGCTGATAAGGACTATCAACCGCAGCACGCGATTGTGCATTGGCGCCGTAATTAAGGAGGATGCACGCATTCCCCTTAGCCCACATACACAAATCGCTAGAATCGTCAGTTGGGGTTACATAGTTCTCTCTTGATTTAAATTCAGTATAGTAGAATGCGGAAGTGGCAGAGGCGAACAGAGGAGAGCCTGCATTTGCATTGTCATGCGCGCTGCATGAATTTTGGCTAATGCGTGGTGTGGCGACATTCCTCCAACGCTTGATGCAACCAGCATAAATAGGTTTATTGCTAAAGAATAGTATGATCCATCGCAATGAGGTTTTCGTCTTTGACATAAATTTTTGAGGACAGAATTGACCTGAGGTCTAAAGAAATGTCAATTTTGCAGTGATCTGTTACCTCTCCGGGGTATGGACTTGTTAGAAGTGATGACAGCCGCCGAATACCAAAGACATGACCATTGCCGTCCAAGGGGCAAAGTTCGGCAATTTTTTGGGTTTGACAAATTATTGCTTCAAAATAATCTTTCTTGTTGCCACTACACATTGCTCAGCAGCCTATAGAACATGTCAGTATCCTTCACATCAGTTCTGATTGACTGTCAGGAACGCGAGTGGTGACACCGCAAACAGTTCCATTTTGCAAAGGTGATGCCACATTCATCGAACTGCTCCTTCTTCACCCGTCCCTTCTTCTCCTCACTCTCATCTCCAACCTTTTCAGCTGCTGTGTGCACTGGTACATCCACCTCCACTCCACCGGCACAACACGCGATGCGTGCCATAGAATGCCATGAAGAAATGTTTTGGTGTGCTCCTCCCTTTCAGAAATAACTCCCTTTTGACTCGAAACCTAACATTTTCTGCCATAAATGCCGTTTTAAACACACGAGAAATTCAATAGACGAAAAAATTAGGAATATTTAATATCCAAAATCAAGATGATATTACATGCTTTGCATTCAGAGCATTCCATTCGCCATAGATTGTAGGTAGGAGTGCGATTTCTGTGAAGCAAGAGAGAGGCTTACAGGTGGTAAAAGGAGGGTGTCTCTCGATGCCAACAATGCTGCAGAGTGTGTACTGCATCCGAAAGAAGAACGCAAGAAAGATTGTGGCTTTACATGCAAATACTCGCGACTGTCCCCATGATTCGCAATTTCAGGCATAATGCCTCTCGAGACGGCGAGTTAGTACACAAATTCAGGCCGATTTACCCACCTCAGCTGCACTGCAAGGATCATCACCTTTGGCGTAAGGAGTTGGTCTGTGCGACAAACGTTCTGTCACCTAGTGACTGACTTGTCCACACCACACTACTCTGTTTTAGCCATTAATCTACGACTCGGCAGGGGCGCCTCATCGATCAGATGCGAAATTGTGGTTTGTGCACTAATGACTGAAAGGCAACTACCCGCTATCACAGAAATTTCTTGGCCCTAACCTATTCGTTTAAAGGATTTTAAGGCGTCGCATCTTTTACAATGCTTTGTTAATCACGACTGCCCATTTCGGTTTCGGTCAGATTGGTAATCAAATTTTTCTAATCGCGTGGCCTGATCTCCGAGCCATGCACACAGCCCAGTTTCCTCTGTCCATTAATTATATGAATGTATTCTGACCTGACATTTTGTTTTTCTCTTGCATTTAAGGGAGTCTTGCGACACTGTATTTTTACTCAATGTGTAAATCTATGTCACTTTAAATGTATTCTTGGTGCGAGAGGCCGGGAGGAAATTTGAACTCATGTTTGATGAGCGTCGATTTCACCGAAGCCGACTGTGGAGTCCCGAGGCTGCCTTGAAGGCAAAAGAAGGCAGAATACTAGGGTGGAATATATATATATTCAACAGGCAGAAGGAAATGAGCAGCTGGCATGGCCCAGCGTCCAGCCTACGCAGCTGGGGCAAGATGGCCACCCGTGTGACCCTGACTAAAACCAGTAGTACAAGCAAACAAAATACTACACCGACAGTTCACTATTCTACTTCCAATTAGGTAACAAAACTACCATCTTGCTCAAGGATAGGGTTTCAATTGTCGCATGCATAGCAGCGTGTTTGACCATAATTTTAACGCAGATGCTAATAAGTTTGCGAGGTGTTTGGTCTCTTATTTAATTGTCTGCAAATTCTTCATAGACACATGTAAATTGTATAGTTCCATTTTTTTATTTTAATTTTGATTTTTAGATGCTTGCATAAACCATTTGTGATATCGCTTTAAAACAAAATTTGGCTTTTTATTGCTATTTAGTATTCCTAAAGTGAGAAAGGTATTTAATCAGCGGTTTATCATTTGCTATGGCAGTCTCAATGTCGTTAGCTGTATTCAGTATATTGTATGCCGATGTGGTGGGTACGTTGCGCGTTTTATTTGCGGCAGTATTCAGGCCAAATAGGCTCTTTTCGTTGAAGAGTGAAAAAGAACCGTAAAATTTCAGGCTTTATTCGGCATCAACGATGGTTCGGATTGTAATGCATCTAATGAGCCCTGAGAGTTTATAAAAAGTGATGAATTTGAAGTGTGACCTCCCTATTGTTCTCCACTGTGCGGTGATACAAGTGTGTTTAGGCTTATAACTTGACATGATCTATGCTGTGCTTTGACGAACTAGTCTTGAATCCTTTTATCAAGACCATTTCCCAAATTCAGTGCGACAGCTGCATTTCCCCAAGGTGTTGTAACAACCATACCGTTGGAATCTGTCGTGCTAATTGGACGCGGATAAAGCTGCAGCACTCCCTAAAGGGATGATTGAGTGTTTTTTTTACATTGACGAACAGAATGTGGTCCTCTGCAGCTTTGACAGACGGAATCTGAATAGGCCCAGGCCAAGGTCGTAAGAAATCTGCTTCGAAGGGATGTCAACTTGCAGTTTACGCCGTTGTTACACTAAACGCTAGTTCATAGGTGCGTATAAATGCACATTTGTGCACATTCGAAAAGTCCTAATTTGCTGTTCGCCTGCTTTGATGAGATGTGAGGCCTGACTGCAAAGTGCCATCTTTTGTACCAGCTACAGACACTGCCTGTTGAATGTGAATTCAGCGCTGGTTCAGGGCTAACTCCGCCTCTTCTTACTTTCCCGTTTTTAACATGTCTCACTTGTTTGATGCCATAAGTTTTCGAGTTGCTTTCACTTGGCATTGGTGCACATGAAGTATTGGCAATTCTGATTTGTTCTCATTGATATCTAGTCATACCGATGACTGGACTTATCCATTTCGTGCACCTTGTTTGGTTTACCGTCTTGAAGGATAGGTAGTGTATGTTCGCCTATTACTTGTGCTGTCATTCTAGCCCAAAGGGGAACGATTGTACTTAGCAAGATTCAATGAATATGCATATGCTTTTAGAGTGTGATTGGGGTAAGTTGCTTGTATTTATTGCCAAGTATGTTGAACTGGTTGTTACCGGATTGAGTGAACTGGACGTTGATGGGAAAGATAGGGCAATCTGCGTCACACCAAGTGTGAGCATCTGCAGTGGACTGTAAGCATTGCTTTCAAGTAAGTGTACCTCATTCCAATTCGGAACGGTAGCATGGGCGCTGTGCACACTTGTATTAAATGAGTATATGCTAATTGGTCTACTTGTGGTTAGGAAGCTTACTGCTGCTTTACCTCTTCGCGTTGTTTTGGGGATTTGCGGAGGACCATGTTGTGGATTAGTGCGCACTTGAGGCGCATTTAGACTTTCCTCATTATGAAGTAATTTCGTTGGCTCCGTCTGCTGACGATGCAAGTTTGAGGGTATCTGGCTGCTTAGTGTTCCCTGCCTAAGACACTAAACTGTGCAAATTTATCATTATCGGAAGAAGCGTCCTGGGATGTCTGTCGCCGAAATACATGTAAATGCAGTTTTCACTTGAAGCGAAGGCGAACCACTAATTACCTCAACCTGCTTGCGTTCCCTGCTGCAACAATGCAGTAGTTCCAGTGCATTCTCCCTCTCCCCTCCTTTTAGTCGCAGCAGTAATTAGCGTTAACTCTAGATGATTTGCCTTGGGTCCAATAGTTGGCTGACATGTGGTGGAGAGGAGCAAAAATGCAGGATTGGCGTCTTCCATAGGTCAGCCGCATTAATGGTCATGATGGCTGGTAGTCGGTGGACGTTTTTCGAGGCACAGGTAAGTGTGCACTGGCAAGCGTTAAGCTTCATCTGTTTCTTTACTAACGCTCTATTCACTTACCTGTTGAGCGAGTAACTTGAGTGGTAGAGGGTTGGATAGACAGACAGGCGAGGGTGAGGCAATATGTTTATTTCACTGTCCATGGACCTGCTCGCCTGCTTACCTTCATCCGCTTCACTTCAGCGATATGTGGCGCTGGAACGTTGGTACGGTCCTGCCTAATGTGAGTGAGCTTGTTGAAATCGCTTTACCTTAGTCGGAACATCTGACTGTCGGGGATGCTATAATTAGCACCGCCTTGACGCCATTGTCGCGAGTGTTTCTCGAGACCATTGCTTGATTTTGATTACATTATTGCTACAAGTAATGCTTAGGTTGGAAGTTGCTCATAATGGAAACAAACGAAATACTTTACAATGTTCAGCTGCACCATGCATAGTGCACGTTTTGCTGCTTTAGGTCCACGCGCACACGCACGCCCCGTCTATTACACGCAATACGCATAGTCTGATTGCTGTCATGCGCGTGTCTCATGCAGCGGAGCCGAGGGTGCGCTGGGTATTGAGGAGGGCAGAGGGGAAGCCACCGACACAATACTAATTCGCACCTACAACTGTATTTTTCTGATGAGTAGAAATGTAGAAACAGAAATAACTGTTGATCAGAAACTTCAAACAAAGTGACCTCACCCATCCTTTGTGGCAGGAATAGGTGGTTTTATTGCATGATTATTTGTGACTTGTCAAAATGCACAGACTCATTCACCTGGTTGAGTCGTTTACTTCATTATAAGGCGGTTGTTAACTAGCTTTAATGTTGTTTGGGCACCAATCTCATTTAAACTGTGACTTTGAGTTTTCTGGTCCCCTTAAACCTTAAAATCTAGACATGTAATTAAGGCGCAAAAGTTGCGCTTAGCCTTCTGTTTTATTCTGAGGCTCATTACCACATTCAATGAACATCGTTTACGCAGCCGCCACACGCGCAATCAAAATAGCTCAAAGTAGCATTTGCGAAATAAAATTCACAATTTTGTACAATCTGATGGCACCATGCCTATTTCATCCACGTTTTACGTCCCTCGAATTGCCAAGATTTCAAGAATCGGCAGCTGTGACGGGTGAGGTGTTCTCACTCCCCATTACTTCAATTCATTCGGTGGTTCGCTGCAGCATCAGACACCATAAAGTCAACCCTATTTCACATGTCCTGTTGGCTGGAAGGTGTGCCGTTTCACTTTCCAAGTAAGCGTCCGATTCCATTTGTCAAATTCTACAGCTTGCATGGATTGCATGTGTGGCCAAAAGCGCATCTATTCGCTTGATCCTATTTGATTTGCACAGGTCCTCCATTAAATTGAAGGGCAAATTGGCACTTTAGTAGCGCATTCAGCATTATACACGTTGTGAGCACTATCGTTACGTATTTTGTTGCATTGTCTTATCCTGGACCGCGTGAATACTTGTGAATCCAGCCCAAGAGGAGTTAGTGTGTTCAGTCCCAATTTGTTTAGCAAAATTTGTGTGCGAATGACATGTTGGGAAGTAATATGTTTGTTAGTGACCCATTAAATCCTTGATTTGCATTAACTCGCACATTTCTTAGCTTATCTTATTCCAAGGTGGATGCTGTCTGTCACGAGATAAGCCCTCGTGGATGCACATGAATGAGCCCTTTTCCCGACATGCTTGACATAATTTCGAGTCTAGCTCTTCATTATATTCAAACCTGTATTACTTGAAAAGGTCATATACAGAAGCCAGCTGCAAATTAAAGTCTGTTATGAGGTGAATGCAGAGATCAACAGCCGCTGATATGGTTGTATCAAACAGGAGGAGCTGCAGGTACCAAGAATATTCAGCGTGATTTCATTGGTTTACCGCGTGTTTGCTTCGGGTAGAATAAGTTGTAATAACTGGTACGCAATGCTGTTCATGCACGCCATATGCTTTGATGAATTGTTCTGACATTCTGGAAGCAGTGGCAAGTTCATTACCCCTAATGTAGCGACGTCTGCGATTTATGCGTCCGTTTACGGCGAAGGTCAGACAACCAGTGCCTGGAAAACAGCGAATCTCGTATTACTCTCAGCTGCAGCACGATTAGCAGATTTCAGAAAAAAAGGTTCAGTTTTCCTACAATAGTAGTGAAATTGCAAACATGGTATTAAGAAGAATCGTGCGAAATGAATTCAAAGGAATTGTGGTGGAGGTAAGTCAATGTTTTCCAATCGCGTGCACAAAATGATGCTAAGCCAAATGAAGCCATTATGCAGCTGCAGCACGGCACTACCTCATCACCATCCGGAACTTGCGCAGTTGGCACCTCAAATATGCTCCCCGATGAGAGACCAGAGGCATCAGAGGAAAGATGAGGCAGAAGGTAGTGGATAGGTATATCCAGATCTCAATAGATCCCACCTTTTAAAATAGGCTATGCATTTAGCATAAGGGCGATCACCACAGCCAAACGCAACTGGAATTTTCAAATTAAAACAACCCCGTCAGTCTCATTTCCACGTCCGCTGCATACCTTATGGCTAAAATCGTGTGAAGTTTAGAGAGCACATGCCTTCACTAATATCATGTTTTCACTTGAGTGTAAGCAGACTGAATAATAATGCACCTCTACGACACTTGCAGGTCTGATAAAATCCTTGGACACTGGGTTAATAACCACTCATTATTTAAGGACAGTTGCTTGAATCACAAAGCGACACATACGGAGAAGCAGAAGCAGTTGAAGTCGAGTGTATGCATGGCATGCCCAAGTATCAGCCAGAAACCGAGAAACACGACAAAGTTGAAAGTGGCGATGCCCCAGATCAAATTGCGCAGTGGCGCTAGAGCTCTGCGTACCTCCGACAGGGCAGGCTTCTTCTCGCTTAGACGCGTGGAAAACCGCAGATCTGTTTGTCTGCTCGTCGGTCAATGTTGATATTTCGATGTAGGTAAAAACAATGCGTTGGAAAGTGTGTCATTATAGAAATGCTTAAAAATATAGTTGAAAATTTTTGCTCCTGCAGGCGTAAATAAACGTTGAAAGGCGAACTGCAAAATCGATGGTTTTGTCAACCTAAGGAGTAAAGACCTCAGGCCAAGGGACGAGGGGATTGTCGATTTCCTGTACACAGCTCCACACGCCAGGCGCTACCTCAGGTGCAATGGTTTTGGTGTGGAGGAGAGTGATTAGTACAGGCAGCACAAAGCCGCCCAAAAATGCCACTCCCAATCCTATCAGCTTAGTCTGCTTGACATCTGGTTGGGGTTAAAACGAAAATGGAAGGAGTTAGAAACAAGAGTTTTCACCTGGATAGTGAAACCCACATAAGCTGCTATTCAACTCCCTATTCCCTAATTACTGGGGCAGTGGGACATTCAGTCTGTGTGCTCAAAATGAAGGCATTGAAAACGCCTTCCAATTACCTAGACCATGAGCATTTGCCTGCATAGAGCCATTTTGGCAATGATTCCTATGCGCAATTGACTGTGCTTTCCTTCCAAGTCGTCAGTTAACTGCAGTGTATTGAATTAATTGTGCAGAGAAAATTCCCTTCATCAAAGTTCACATATATAGCGCAAAGTGCCAGCAACGCACCCAAAGACGAGGCGTATTGAAGCACAAACCAGATGGTGAGTGAGCTTGCTGCACTAAAGAAGTAGCCAATTAAAAGTGCGGCTTTGGAGAGACGTGGCCAGAGAATGCTGAGACAAAGGCACCCCACAAAGGGTGCACATAGACCAAAGTATAGGATATCCGTCACCTAAAACGCGAATATAAGCGCCGGCTTGCCTTGCTGTTCCAAAACGCAGGTAACATCACGAAGTTCCTTTACAGATATTTTCAGAGCTTGCAATATCCTCCATGTTAGTGAAAGTTTATTTCTCTGGAGGCAAAAATAATGCCTAGTCTCGAGTTCCGGACGCAGCTTTGCAGTAAGCATTATGCTGCGCTGCTCTGAATTAGTGGGAATTGGACCTTTGTGCAGTGGATTTACCAGCCTCAACTGTGTGGAATAAAGGTAACCGGATTTATGCATCTTCTTTTAACGGAACGCATTTCACATCATAAATCAGTTTGACATTTGCTTGGATAGTGAGCCAGTCACTCAATCAGCAAGCACTTCAAGGCTTTTGGCGTTTGTTGCACAAAAAATAAGAGAAATGTAAGCACTTTATTAACATTTTTAAATCATCATGTGTTACATCCACGCTTTGGTAAAAACAGCCAAAAGGAACATAATTTTGATCTGTTTCCAGTATGCTAATCTCCACCTAGTGTAGCTTAATGTCAGTATGCAGCATTTCATGAATTATGTGTTTTTGTTGAAAGAAGGAGGCAGGCAGTGCTACCTGAAGACATGGCGCATCAGTTAAGTGTAATCAGTCTTTTGTTCACAACAAGCTAATTCCGAAACAGGCGGTCGTCTTATTTTAGTTTAAGCGTGTAGACTTATTTGAATCACAAATTGAAATAAATGCCATTTTGGCGTAGGAAAATTGCGGCGCCCTAGCAATGACCTAGTTTGAACTGTCACCGAATTAGGTGTGGCTCTAAATGCTGTTCCTTAAATATGCTCTCAACGCATCCCTCTGAGGGCATTTGAATGATTCCATTTTGCCAGATCTGTCCGCCTGCCCATTCTATGTTGCTAATTTCAGACGCCAAATTACAGGCCTCCTTTTCTTTCCATGAAACCATTTGCTCTACTTTGATTCCGCAAAGTAAATGTTTGTATATTTAATCTTTCGTTACGGTTCAGCTACGTTGCGCTGCATTAGTTGCGTAGCAGTGATCCAGTGTCATAGTTACAATGTCTTAGGCAAATAGAGACGAAAGCATACCGCTACATCAGGAAAGACAATGAAGACTGGTATCATTCCCGCCATCACGATAAAGACGATGTGCAGCACGCTTTTGCCCATCCTGTCCGTGTAGGCGCGGAATGCACCGTGTGTCTGGCAGCCGTACACTAGCGTCGCGGCTGGTCTGTTCCTATACTCCTCTTTGATCCTGCCAAAACAATGGAAAGAGAGAAGAGTTGCCCTCCTGTCATACCAAAACCGTTTGTCGAATGGATTGGGTGTGTGTTTCGAGGTGAAGTTTATTGGTATGGAAAGTACACAAGAAATACTGATTTTCGTATATGCAAAACTTGTACGAAGTGAGCACATTTCGAATGAAACAGCACTGCTTTTGCCGCAATCTTTAAAACTGTTTTCTTTGTTTTCTTTACATAGGCTCATAATTCAAGCGTAAAAAGGCATCTCGTAGGCCCGCCTGCTTAAAATTACAAGATATGTTGGTTTTACAGTTCATAAGCGGAATTTTTGTTGCCTTGCATGAAGCAATATTGCAAAAAAGGCAAAGGATTATGCACCCAGCTTGATATTTAAAGCAATCATTTGACGCAATAAATGACTTGGTGATCTGTTTTAGTTTTGTTCTACAATTCATATTCATCCTTCTGGTTATAATGGCCCTAAACAGACAAGGCTCGCCTTCTGTCTTCTAAGCGTAGTAATCGTGGCTACTCAAGGGGTGTGTGCATGCATGCAGCAAAATATTTGAATGCGGCGTTTTTCGGGTCACTTAATGCAGATCAACAGAGCCATGGGTCAGCATATCGCGCATGTGACATTGACTAGATTGCTTTACCATTATTTGCCAATCGTTGCATGAAGACGTACCAGGTGTCAGTGTGACATGCAGCACACTCGAGCATGCTGTGGCAGCGGCAGATGTTGCGTCGACTTGCGAGATGACCGCGACGCTTGCCACAGAGGAGCCACGTTGCTTCATCCACCTGCCTCTTGAAGGGCTAAAGGGAGAACAGCATCACTGCAGTTATTGATAAATCACTATCACACTCCATTACGTGCTTCAACCTTTAACTTAGGCTACAGGCTGCTAAGTTGAAAAGGCAAATTCTCATGATCCTGCCAGGGAATTGCCTACTTATTCTAATGCCGCACAAAGTGTTGCGACGGAACGCGAGGATATCTGCGACGAAACTGATGTTCAAACGTAATTACCGGTGTGAATTCAAATTCGGGTGGGAGTTGGAAGTAGTGATGGTTTTAAAAATGGAGGTACACTAATTCGTCTACGTCTGCCTTAGAAGTATGCACCGCAAATTTAGCCTCATTTCGTTGACTAGTTATCAACATGAGAATTGGATGTTGAAACGATCAATGCTGCGATAATCCCCATTTTGGGACAGAGTCAATAGCATCGCCCATTAATGTTGCCATCCAAAATTGCATGGCATTCTATTTCCTTTGCTAAGCTAGCATCATCACATTCGATACAATGTTCTAACCCCTCATTTTTAAAGCCTGCAAGTATCGAAGAAGCTCACAACACTTCATCACACTCGATTTTCAATTTCCCTTACTTCGTGCATAGAATTAAAATAGGCCCACATAAAAGGGGTATGCGAATGGACCTACTCTAAAGGAACTAAAAAAACGTCTTGGTTACTTTGCCGGACAGTACCCATTATTCTCAGCGGTCAAGAGCACAAAGTGTATGAATGTGTCTAAAACTTTGTTTAGATCAACGCACTCTGATGTACGTAGCGAGAACATCGTAATACAGGATTGATGAGGCGCCGACGATGCTGAACATGCAAGAGGTTATGAGGAGCAAGGGAATCACGATGAACATGATCCAGACACCGCCCTTGCTCAGAAGGTGTATTGGAGTTGCAAATAACACAAGACCTAAAAGGCCATATTGTTAGGAAGGCTGCGATATGCTTCACTTCGAAGTTGGTACAGTGAAACAAGGGTCTAAGTGATTGCCTTTGACTGATAATATTGTCACATCACTTCAAAATTTGATTTGTCACTATTTTAAGGCATGCACATAGCATGAGTTTAATAACTAATTTGGAGCCTAAGTTAATCTATGAGATCAAATATGCGACATGCGATTGACGAGTTAGCTAACCACGCGTTCATTGGAGCAGCCAGTCCAAATCCTGCGGAATGCGTATTAACAATGAGGAGTATCAAGCTGAGACAGGATAAGTGGTTGCACAAATTGCTAGACCTGTTCACTGATAAAGCGTTATTCAGCCACCTGACACTTACAGTTCTTGGACTGTCCTATGACCTCCCAGACATGAAGACTCTGACTCGAATCCATTAGTGGCCACAAATGCAGTTAACTCGCCCAACAATTAAGTCAATAAAAATAGCTTAATAACCAAGCAAAGCACGATTGAATTTGCAAGAAGATTTTGGCAATTCAAAACAACAAAATTATTTCGGTAAACAGCAATTCAAATTTCATCCCTAAAATGTCGATCCCATAAAGATGATGGATTTAACTGCTGAAATGTAGCATTTATCGGTTTAAACCGGATTTTTTAGCAAACGTACCACATAATCACTACCACGTCTAATTATTAGGAGCAATGGTGAACTAATCTGCAAGTTGTTTGAGACACAAAAATCTCATTTGTAAGCCATATGAGGTGCACGCCTACCGAATGCATTTTGCGTCTCGTTCAGGAGAGCTGCATTGGAAAAGGCTGATTGCAATGCTCGGAATCCCAAACCACAGACAATGCCAAATGCGAAGGGAATGCAAAATGCCATGATGATGGCCAAAAGAAGACCAAGTGCTCCATGATTTGGCGGTAAACTGACAGAAGTCTCCCATAGTGCCTGATCAAGCACAACCATCACCACGCGACCTTGTGGGAAGCATGAAAGTCAGTTATTCTCATAACCTGCTCTTATATGGATGGTAAAAGCTACGTCTGAAGAAAAAGGGAGAATAACATGTGATACAGATAACAAACTTACGAATTAAGCTAATTAGACTAGTGCTGAGGAAATCACCATCCTATCCAATAATCAAGAATTCCTGATTCCATAATTTGGCGTGTTGTAGCACATCGGTAACTTGTAAAGGCTGTCCACGGTACCTAAATAAAGCTTAAGATTACTCGCAGGAATCAAAGCCCAGTCACTGCTGACGCTCGTTTTGCAGCACTGTTGAGTCGGGTAGCATATTTTTACTCATGATTTCACAGCGTGGCAAGGTGAAAGGTGATAACAATTTGAATTCAAGGCATGTAATTATCTCTAAAAATTTGCATTTTATTCCAAAATGCAGTTTTAAATTTGTCATTAAACATTGCGTGCATTGCGTCTACCGGTTTTTACACTCAAAACCATGTAAATTGACCGCTTGCCTCTTTAAGTAAGCAATTGCAAACCTGTTCAATAAAAGTCCTTTGGAGGAACCGCTTGCTGAATTAACTTGTCAGTAAAGACGAAGTGGGAGTTTGGTGCACACCGTTACGAATGATGCTGGTGCGTCGCCTCATTTGTGGTGCAGTTTGCCGTTTGCTAAAGCCTAATAGCATTGCTGCATAACACCCATTGCAAATGCTTGTACCTGGCATCCTGCTTCTTAGCATCCGCAACACAGCCACTTTTGACCACAACTTGAAACTGACTGATTTTGGGCTCTCATGACAGTCGTATGCAATACAACACACCCTACTAACAAAAGGTAAGTAGGGAGACAGGAGTTGCTCACCAATGACGTTGACAGAGAGAGTGTAGAGGCTGGTCAGGAAGCTAAGGGTGATGGTGAGGATGTGAGCAAACACGCCGAAGCGACGCCCCACAAATTGGGCGATGGTTTGGGCCCCCGGCGATTTGGTGCGGAATTCAACAAGCAGCAGCACGAAGATTGTGTAGACCAGTGCACAGTTCACTGGCTCAGATATGCATCCGATAATGCCGTACTAAATTCACAAGTACAAGGTTAGTGTTTCGTACTTTTGCATGTCTGATTACTAGTGCTGCAGATACGTGGCGCCTGTGTTTGTATGGGGTTGCTCCAAATCATGTGTTTCCTAGCGATGGACTGAGATTCGTTTATAAAGGATAAAATTGGCGGGGCTTTTTTTTGGACTAGTTGCATCTAGTTTCCTTGTCAGATGTTAACAGATGGCGTGACAATGTAAGTGGACCTAGCTAATTCTTTAAAACTGCATATTTCTCGCCAATGTAAGGATGAAAGCCATTAATTGTCAGTTGCTATTAAATTTACAATGCTACGGCAGCAAAGTACAGCATTGACTATAAAAACAAAGCATAATTTTTGCTTCAGAGTATAGCCTCATTACGACGACTATCATTACATGCAGTTGTGACAGTCCAATGCCCGATGCCATTGCGCTGGTTTTAAATGACGAATGTCACCATCATTAACGCACCCATCGAAATCAATTAGTGTGATTTAATCGCAGAACAATGTCAACTTAACAGTGTTTGGCGTGGCAAACGCTATTATCTGGCTTATCTTGCTGTTTACAGTGGCAAATGTAAACTGAATTTGGTATTTACAACATTCAGAGTAACGCGACTCATTTTATAGCTTCCGCATCACGAGCAGCAAGCACCTTTTGACATAGAGACACTTTGTTACCACCACTGCTGCTATCTATTCATTCCTTAGGTCTTACTCTAGGCGAAGTATTGGTTTTCGTCTGTGGAAGAAGACAACCAGACGATTTAACTCCAAAATGTGTTAAGAGTCGTTCAAGCGATTTGTGACTGCAAACAATTTTGGAAGATAAAGATTAAAGTGCCAAATGACCTACAAGCCACAATTTTGCTTAAGTAAGAAGCCGCGAATGCATGATGAGGCCCTACCGATTTCGCATCGTTTACCGTCTCTAGGAGTAATGTTGGCCCTGTAATTTGTACCATGAAGGCAGTGATGACAATGTCAAGATTATTTGATCTATTTGAAATGCTCGCAATGCCACTTTGCTTCTTCGTCTACAAATAAAGTAAAAGCGCCTGGTTTTAGCACAGACAAATGAATCAGTTTTCATCGGGTCTGCACTTTACATGAAGTATTAAATCTATCATATGCGCGATTGGTAGCAAGATGTAGTTGCACATACCGTAGTAAAAATAAAATCCCACTATTAAAATTGCCTCCAATTCTGAAGGTAAATGCGCCCCTCCTCCAGTTTTTCTCTGTTTTAGCTAAAAATGCACCTCTAAGAATGCCTTCTCCAACTCAATTTCGACCAATAACATGGTGATCAGGACAGTAAAATGCAGGTTAATACCACTCATGAAAATTCCATCTTTTACTTGAAGACACCTGCATGCGTTGTGCAAAAGAAAATGATATTTTTTAAATCAGAGAGCTGCAGTGTCTTTTTAATTGCTATGGCTCGCGTCTTTGAATGTAGGGGTCGGTAGCACTGATCTGTTTTCTAAAGCTGCTTTAAAATATTTCTCAGTCGTAACTAAATAAAATTAAACTGTCTAATAAAGCCATGGCAAATAAGCTGACATCAAGAAAACTACAACTCTAAGAAATAAGTCGACGAATTTCTGCCATTTTCTTAAAAAGTGTCCACGGATAGAAGCGCAGTTCAAAACCTACATGTTTGATTTTCCTAGTGCAGAGAGTGCTGAGTAGGTCAGCGACGAAGATCACAAGAAAGGCACATGTAAGCTCAGCAACATCGTTGGTAAGCAATACGTGACGCTTTCTGTCACGAAAGCCCTTCTGCAGGTTTCTGCATGCTCGTTTAATCAACGAAGAAACTCTTCTGCTCACATTCACCAAATCGCCCGGTTTTGATCGAATGTGCATAAATTCGTCAAACACAATGTCCTCCATGACCTATGCGTACACCTGCATGAATACGCTGCTGTAGGAAAGAGGGACAAAGTCTGCGCCTTATAAATGGCCCCTTCCACTCAAGAATCGAGTCTGGGCGTTAACTACTCGCGTTTGATGACCTCAACTTAAACAAGTTAGTGGGTGAGTTGATAGCACAGTCGTGCAATGAATTCAACACGCGATTCTCAATTCCGTGGTCTAATCGTGCGTGCTGTTCTCCACAAAATAAATTTAATTCAATCGTGGGACACGAGACGGCACTCAGCAAGCCGTAGGCATCACCTCTCAACACTGCTTAATTATCTTCACTGAGTAAGCTCGCTACTTTAAATTAGGGCACTACCCGTTCAGTGGTAAAATGCTCTCGTTCGAGTGTCAGAATATAGAATCAGGACTGCGCTTGCTGTAGTCTACTGGAATTTCGCTTCTAAAATAGGTGCCTATTTCTTGAAAGTAGCGTTCTTACAATCTTCTGATCTAGAAATAAGCAATATCTATTTCATTAATGCCTACCACATGCAGTTTTGTAAAGACTACACCAGAGGAATGGAAGAATCCGTTGAGATCCTATTGCCTTCTTGTTTATCTTGGACTCTCATTTATGAACTATGCATAAATGACCAGGTTTATGCCAAAAATTGCGCTTCAGGGCGCATTATGTGGAGTTAGTAGACCATGTGTAACGTGGATGTTATTGCATGGATAGATGGACTAATCGCAAAAGGCTTAAGCACAGACAAGTGTATAATCTATGCACTCACGTTGACGTATGTTTGTGCTTTGGAGGTAAAATAATTAATTTTGCTGTAAGTGATTTAACGCGTTTTTGCCTACTTCGCTTCTTTGTTTATCACGCAGTAAGCTTTGCCTGCTCCTTGGAAGTGAGAGAGGCGTCAAAGTTTGTTTAAGCGAAGGGATAGAGAGAAAGGATCTTGCAGGCGGTTCTTTATTGAATTAGATAGTGAATGCGGACTAGTTGCCACTGGCCATAGAGTGCTTGCTAAATGTGAAATACTACGTCGCATACTTGTAAAAATGTCTTCAGAGCGACTTCCAGCTTGGCAGGTTGGTCTATTTCGATACTCCCACCTCGTCATAAAATGCGGCATTGTTGTCCTCTTTACAGTCTGAGTACAATTCTTTATTTAGTTTCTGTAAAAATTGGAGTAGGAATGCACGCATGCTTCCCAAATAAAACACCACAAAAATGAGTAGTATTCTAGACAGCCCTAAGAGTGGTAATTAAATGCAAAATATCCTCATTTATTTGTCACCGATGAATATTTGGAAGGTTATTGACTATGATACCTCTATTACTCCATGCGTTGCTTAACCTCGCCTTCAGTATCTCCGCCTTGGTGCCGCCACATTTTGAGGTGATATGCTACTGCTACCTAATCGGTGCTTAGAACTTATGCGGTAAAATCGGCATCTGATTTGATTTTTGCTAATATATGTTCGCCGTCAAGTAAAGATTGCCGAAGGAGAAGGAGAAGAGAGTCATCTATCAGACACTGGTGGTGAATTAATCAAAGAAATTTTGTAAGCATGCAACAGGTTGGTAGCAATTCAAATGGATGATTTAGGCAAGCGAATCCGCAAATTATGCGTGATTCTACTTCTTCGGAGCTTTGTAAGCGTGATCTTTGCTTCCCAAGTACTGCGACTGATATTCGCTCTAAAGTTGTGTGCTAGACTCGGCGGAAAGCTAAGAAAATTTGTCAGCGTTCGCATTTAAGCGTACAAGTTGGGAGAGGAGAATGAAAAGAGCGAAAGGTAGCAACTGCTTGAAACGCTGACGAAAATTGTGAAACTACCCACAAATATCAAATTTTCATGGCATTGAGTGAATTTGCATGAAACAACAGCAATCATGACAAAAGCTATTGCTAATGTTATTCCCGAGGCATTGGTGCTGCTAACACACAGCTGTGCGAAAGTAATGCAGAGACTCTAAGGGTTAAGCTTGCCATTTTTGAAATGCAACATTTGCTTCTCCTTAGCTGCATGCTCTGCACGTGCAATCTGACAGTGACTGGCAGTTGACTTTCAAATGATGAAACAATCAATTGAACAAATCAAAGAAGTTATATTACCAAGCCGACAATCCAAATTGTGACGAGCTTGTTCTGCTTCTTCGTCTTTGTATTCGCCTACCTAATATTTGCTCTTTTAGTGCACTTTCGAGAATTCAGTTGCGAGTTATCTGTAAGGTCTGCATAGTAACGAGAATTTTATCTGTTTTGAGTTAAGGCAAGTACTCTCTCTTCACACGAGGCAGTCCAGACAAATGATCATGTGGACGAAGAGGACTTGATAAAAGTGGCTGATAAGGAGTGCATCAGATTTCAGCAGATGCTCGAGTTCCTTCCGTCAAAAGTCCTCTACCGCGAACGCCGCAATCGGAAGAAATGGAAGGAGTCTTTGCGGCTGACATTAGGGACATAGTAGTTAAAATTGCATATGAAAGCTAATGAAAATAAGTTGCGAATGGCGTAACAAAAGAACACAAAGAGCTACTAGAAAAGAGAGGATAGTTGTAAAGAAATAGAAAAAGACGTGGAAAAGGAGGGGACGCACGAAGCGAATGGCAGTGTCTATGCTGAGTGCACTTCGAAGAAGCCGCATGGAAACAATCACGGCAGCTGGAGAGGACTACTGACCACCATGATCGCCAGACTTGAAGGACACCTACGCTAGCACCATCATCAACAGACTTAGTCAATCTATTAGGCGATGAAGAGGGAGAAGGCTCTCTATTCGTATCACAGCATGAAAAGTTGGTGAAGTCGTCTTGCTGGCTAATGCAACGCTTTAACCATTAGGCCATTAGGGTCATATTTGCTGTTGCACCTTCGTACACATGCAGTGTTGTGTGGAGTAGGAGAAGGTAAGACCGTAAGGTATGTATAACTGCCTAGCAGTGTGAAGACGCACAGCAAGCTAAGTAGAGGAGCTGATTTATATTTATCAAGGTGGAAATGGCAATGAGCTTGGTCCCATATACACGGTTTGTTAAAAATACAGGTGATGACTCCTTCACATTCAAGAAGTGCTATCGACCTCTTTCACTTTACTTTTAATAGAGGAGCGCATTTACCTTCACACTACCCTCCATCTCTCTCGTTCTTTTATCCTTTCATGCTTTCATTTTGGATTCGGTTAAAATCTGCTAGAGCATACGGCAGCTAATTTGGCAACAAAGAGGGACATTTAGACGTCCGTCACCACCTCATTTGTACGACATAGTCATCATTGGTCCTGGCACTGTTCTGGCCTATGAAAGCTAGCTCTTAGCATGCTGCACCCTCTTTTCTTTAAATCGCGCCTCTCCTTCTTTTCATGTGCATTCATCAGAAAGTGGCAGCTATTGTGTAGCCTACTGTATGGTATATCATTATTCCTTCCTCACATTCGATGCACTTTTAGCAAGGTGATGAATTTGAGCAAACCTCGGAAACTGGCAAACTCCACGACAGATGTTTCACTCAAAGTTTTCATCTTCCATATAAACGTCCGTCTGAACTGCCCTGCAGCAGGTTCTGTTTTGAGAGCGCACATGGCGGTGCAATTTTGTAAAAGAATCTGTGGGAGCCACGGTCATTGATGAGTCGTGAGCAGGTTCATTAGAGCAGTAATTTGAATAGGTGTTCTCCTCACCACTGTCAACCGAGAACCATTTTTCTGCAAGCTGTGATTCCTTAAACAAGTAATAAGTGATAGAAAGATGGTGGTTTAGAAGACTCCGTCTATCAGGCGGTACAAATCGCTGCATATCGACTCACCTACCAACGCAGCTTCGCAAGTAGTGTGCAGCAAAAGAAGCAACTTTCCATCGTTTTTCAAGTCACATAATGCTAACAATTAATATCAACTGCAAAATGACCTGTTTCTCTTCTCATCCACAGATCTACAAACTCACCTGTGCATTGAGTTGCCACAAGTAGAGGTGTCACACGCCACATCAACTTCCTCTTTTACTGTCGCAGAGATTGCTAACCAACCAAAGGATTGCTATTGTCAATCATTCTTCTGTAGCAGCTGCTTCATTAATCACACCAATTGAACGTTTGACGGGAAATATCTTTAAATGGCTAACATTTTACACTTCAGATAAGTTTTGTTGATGTAACATACCATTGCATCGATAAAAGCTCATTACTTCATCAGGTCGCTTCTTTATCCTGATTTGTAGCCATGTGCATTGAGAGCTCGTTGAAAATACTTAAAAGGGCAGAAGATTTTCATTCAATACCAAAAGGCTAAGTTGGCCTCAGCAACGAAAAGGCCTTCATGGATCATAGCTCTGCGGCATATGCGAAGTGAGTTGACACAAATATACATTAAACCAAGCTGATGTCTTGGATAAAATGAACTCACTGACTAGATTTACGGGAAGCAATGGCTGATGAGAAGATGGTAACACGACTACTGAATGAAACGTTATTAATTCTTGAACCAAGTTACAAGATCACCAAATGCACAATTGTGGCAACCTTTACGTTAGGTCCTAAATTCTGGTGCGTATAAATCAGAAAACTAGGCCTACAAATCAGACTTACTTACAACCCGACGTTTCACTCTAACATCGTTACAAGATGGTACTGACAGAGGGCTTCGTAAACTGCACTCTTACTATCCAATTTGAAAAAGAACAATGTCTTAGGCTGCTTATTTACAAATGTGTGACTATGAGCTTTAAATTTAACACTGCATGCTACCATTAATGTCATGAAGACTTTGCCAAAATATAGATGATGGGAGAGGCAGAAGAAATTTGTTTGACAGTGAAGGCACGTGTCAACCCTAATCCTTCCCCATAATGACTGCGCCCAAAGGAGCCTTTCTGCTGAAACGGTGACGGATAACATTTAAATAGATCATTTAAAATCCTGCTTGTCTGGGTTGTGTTATGGGTCACGTTGAACCGCCCTTCGTTCCAGTGTAAAAATTGATACTAACTCACAGCTGCGCGCGACACTTTGTAATGCACTGAAAGGGCAGAAAATGGGAATGCTTATTCATCAAACAAACAATTTTGGAATTCTAACCATAGTCATTGTCCTTTCTGGGGCAATGCAGCGATTGGCCTAAGCATAGGATTAGAGATGATTGTAACACTTCTCATTCTCTTCCACCTCCTTCAAAAGCATTGTGCTGCACGGATTTTTTACGCAGCGTAAAAGCACAATAACAGTTTAAGCCTGCTGTCACAAAAGCACCTACGGGGGTGCTGTCTAAAGCCAACACCAAACGGCAATGCGAGTCGCCACACGGCAAGTACTGCTCATAGATTCACAGGCGTTAGATTCAAAGGGACCAAATACGCTATCGTCAGACGCCATTCTACGCGTCGTGTCACCCGCTACTACTCATATTTCCTCGCAGTGTCACTGCTGCCACTCAGTTATTTGTCAGTACTACACTCCCGCTTCTTTTCATCCTCCAGTTCCGCCGCCTACCTTTTCACCCCTTAACATCTCCAACATCTCAGTCTAAAATTCTTAAGACGTCAAGGGTCCAGACAAGATAGAAATGGTAGAAATTAGGGGTAAGTTATGCTACCAGCTCCTTCTCCTCTGCTTTACTGCGACAACTTCCCCATCTTGTCCTTTAATTTACATGCATGCAAGGAATCTGTCAGTCAGTCAGGAGCAAACGCTCCTCTTGCCAATGACTCTCGTCATAAATGCTACGCTGATTTAATTTTAGTAACATCGACGCGTTATCAAATTTCGCGCAAGCTAGGAGGGACCCCATCCTCATGCTTTGTTATATTGCATTGCATTCACATTTGTACCATGCAGTATACGCATGTTTAAACGTAAGTTAATCAGGATATTTACTTACCCGTCATGCTTGGGTTTCTTTTGGAGATCGATGAAATTATTAAGAGACAAATTATATTAACCAAAGAACGTGCAGATTTCCCGGAAATGATTGACGTGCGTGCAATAAAAGTCAAGAGAATTACAGATGCGGAATTCGGTACCATTGGCCTAACTTTTCCTGCCCTTCACCTCTCTTGAAACCTTACTATTTATAAGTTACCAGATCCAAATTGCACATAACATTTTCCATTTGACTAAACCGGTAACTTTAATGGTGAGACAATAGCAGACAAAAGGCAGCGTATGAAGTGAATTCTCAGCTGTTATAATAGCGTGTTTAAGACCACTGGGAATCCAACGCATTGATGTCTGCACTGACACGGCTTGTCTTTTCCACCAGATCTAATCGGACTATTGTAGCAGTTGGGGTTTCACTGACGCTGGCTAGACTGGAGGCAGTAACACTGGCATAGCCATAGATGCGCTTGCCATTAAAATCGCAGAGGATGATACACCGCCCCGTTGGGTGTCTGGGAGACAAAACAAGCAGCTACCTCCATGTTAACAAACACTTTCACTTATGGATCATATTTTAAGAGCCCTTGCGTGTAGTTGTAACATGCAAACTATGGCACCATAAAGTTAGCCATCCATCCTCTCCTACGAAGTACGTAAGCACTTTGCAAAGATGTCAACTGTCGATGTCTACGTAAAAATTTCGCGGCATCAAGGAAGTTATGTGATTCCTCAAGCCCTTCTGATTCATCACCAGTCAGCAAAGCCAAATATCGTCAAAATATGAGAGAGTACAACAGAAAGTAATAGGCTGCTTGCGCTAAAGTAGACTGAAGAGAATGCAGTTAAGCACAACTATTGACTAATTAGCAGCAAGTAGATTAGCCTCTCAAAAAAATTTAGGGATTCTGCACTCTCTCTCCGATAAGAAGGAAACTCACTATATCAGGCGTCTTTTCAGACCACTTGCTTCTGATTATAGAAACGACTTACATCTTTAGTAAGTTTCAGGAGACTTTAACCAAAAAGAAGGTTTGCGTTCATAGGACGCTTTCTTTTGCCAACTATTCAAATACATCAACAACACAATCGAACGCTGAGAGGCAACATAATACTGCATGTAGGAGCAAGAACTTAGCCGTAGTTGATGTTACCAACTACCCTCACGACAATAGCTCTTTACCAAAGAGGTTTAACGACACCAACCACCATTGTCGTAATGATGGCTGGTGGAGAAGCACATAATGGCGAAGGAGTATCGACGATAGCCTCAACCAGAAAACCATTATATTTACGGACTAATCATGTCAATTCAGTATAATTCTCCGCTGACAAATAATGAGGTCGGTGACCATGTTCAGTTGTGCTTGCCATCAACCGATGTCTGCAACTTTGAGGCCAATGATGGATTTGCTTTTATATTTTTAGCTCCACAAAAGATGATCGTAATTAGCTTAAAAGCTTTCTGTTTAATAAGTCGTTTTACATTTATAGGATTCTTCATATGTTGACCCTAAAGTGTGCATGATATTCTAGGTTCGCCGGCAATTAAAGGGGCAAATCACAACAAATTAACTACCGATTAACCACATATGTCTATAATTGGCATAATTCGGGTGCCAGCGGCTCATTCCTCACTGTCTATTAAATATGTATATTTTGGCCCGGTATTTTGCCTTTTTTTTCTTCAAGGGAACCTCAGGACGCTACCTTTCTATTCTCAATGATTCTTGACAACGAAAGTAAGTCTCTTTCTGCAACTTTAATCCTTATCCAAAAACTTTTCTGTTTGGAGTTATCGTCTTGCTTCTAGTTTTCCTTACAGCCACAATAAACAGTGGTGATATGCTTGTGTAATGTTCATGTGTCCTTAGGCATACCTTTTAGATGAGGGGCAGGAACACGGCTTGAATCTCTCGACGCCGACAAAGGCTATCCTACAATGCGCTATAATATGCAGTCAACTCACCGTTCTGCCTAAGAAAATAAAACTGCTTCAAAACCATTACTTTTTATCTGAAATAGCCACAGGGAAGAGGAGAATGAATTTAACCCACATAGATAATGTTAGATGAGGACAGAGTGCATTGCTAGGTGAGTCTTTTCCCCGCCACACCACAATCGCTGTCTCCCGTCTTTCAATATCAATCCTGCCTAGCGCTTCGTCGCTAACACTCCATCACCTACCAGTCTCAGCCCTTCACGGCTTTGAATGCTGGCAATTCCATTCCATCTGCCTCATTTTCTCCTACTTCCTCACTTCCCATCAATCCCAGGTATCTGCATCCGGTAGATCACTTTTCGTAACCCCATAACCTGACTTCTCTAACCATTTGCCTCTTCTTTTATAATTTTATTTTCCTTAGATCCGCGGCTCCTTTCTTCATGTTGCTATCTCAATTTCTCTCCGCAAACACTACTTCCTATAACACCGCTTATTTATCCCAATCACATCCATCTCTCTGCCTGTTACCACACATGCACCAAAATCTTCACCACTTGGACACGATTCCTCTTGAAGTACCTATTTTGCGCATAATATGGCCTCACTCCCTACTCGTGGATCTCAGTACCTTCCTGCTTTTCATCATTCCCAGTTAACTAGTGTCGATTATTTCCTAGTCAACCATCCTCTCATCGACCTTCTTTCCCTACCTATCTGATTAACTTCCTCCCCTCACTGCCTCATCTACCTTTGTTCACTCCAAAACTTGATTTTTACAATTATCAGCCTTATAAATTTTGCACTATCAGTTTCCATCGCGTTACTATTCAACTCTTCAACAAATTACCCTAGCCACCATCACCCCAATCACGTATTGTATCTTGCCTTACAACCTGACCATCCCACGCCCACCATTGTCATCAAGGCTACTTTCTTACTGTTCCAGCGCAGGCACCCATGCAGGCACGAAGTTCTCATCAACCCTTACCCTACTTCTCTCGCTATACGCCTTACGTCCACTCTAAATAGCCACTATCTATCAACCCACATCCCACATGCATATATATATATGCACATCACTTTCTTTCCGTGCGTCACCCTCATTTATGCACCACGGTGATAGACCAAGCTTTTAGCTACCACTAAAATATAGCCTAATTTTGTTACAAAGCAGTCTCAATTCCTTGCTAGATATTCATCTCACATCACTTATAAACATACCTTTTGATATATTTGCCCCAGCTCTTCTACAGTAAACTAGCCCCCTCATTCCATCCCTATTAGGTGTCGACGTACCTGCCTCGCCAAAAGTTTCGCCTCTCTAGTCCCACTTCCATCTGCCCATCAAAATTGTATTTTCCAAGTCCCTCACGCCTACCCACATATGCTGATTGTATGGGCAAGAGATAGACATAGAATGTAGTAGAATAAATGCCACCTCTACTCTACAGCGCTAATGCCCTAACGGCTCTCCATACAGTGCTGCTATTGTCCAAGAAAAATGCTTTCCATATTTGCGTTAGCTGACCCATTTCGCAGTTCTACCCGACCAAAGTTACGGTCTGTCATGTTAGCCGAATTGTTCCGCCACCTCTAAGGACAATATGAGGGACTGTTGCTCCATCTCAAAGACCACTGAATGTAATCTAAATGAAGGCGATGCAATTTTTAGTGTTCCAAGTGGGAGCGGTGGCGTAGGACCATCTGCTAATAAACTGTATCGACATACCTCAATAAAAATGTAACGAGACAGGGCAGAAGAGGTTTATTTCGCGCCACAGCAGCCCTAAGTACTATGCGTAGAAAACGACGCGCAAAAATTTAATGGCCATCAGTGATATCCAAAGAACCCGTTAGTACTGTCCTAAGGTTCCTCAAAATTTACTGATTACTTTGCCAGTGGGACCGAGAAGTCTTACTTTGTACCCGGCAAGCATTCCACATTCCACAAAGAATCCCACGAACCAAGGACGAATACCCACCCTTTGAATTTTTAGCAGTGGAAAATTCGGGCATCATGCAGTCATGAGACTTACTACCTTACTATTTGTTGGTTAATCTGCCAATGGAACCAAAAACAGTTGTTTTTAGTAGGAGAGCTTTGAGCTAACAACGTATAAAATCGCTATACGAGCTAAAAAGATGTTCTAACAATCGGCGCAAGTCATTTAGGACCACATCCTACACTGCCCGCAAAATATGTGGGAGGATTTAAGGAAATACTCAAAAGTGGCATGCAGGTCGGGAGATTGTCTGCACACCTGATCAGTCATACTTCCTCATTGAACACCTTAAATGTCACGTGCGTGGCCACTTTTGATTAGCACATGCAGGAAGCTAGAAGGAATTGCACCCACAAAGGAGAAGTCGTAAAAGTGCCTACTCAACCAGACACCACTTTTGGCCAAGGGAAGAAGACATAGAGAAAATGGAAGAGAATATTAGAACAAGTGAGGTATATTTAAAAAGGCACCGCCAAGGCAAATAAAGACAAACATTATGTGGGTGCAAATAAGCCCCAAGAACTCACATGACGCAAGTGAGATGGCCGAAATTCCCAACTCTATAAATAAAATGTCCACCAAACCAATGGACAATTAAGGTTGGCAAGAGAATCAAAGACATCAAGTCCAGTGGCAAAAATGGTCCCATAGTCAGTTGGCTAGTCGCTAGAACACATAAATAAACGCCGTAAAAACATTTTCTACCATAAAGTTTGTGCGAAAAAGGTGCAAAAGAGAATTCGTCGACACTGAACTTATCAATGAAGGTAAAAAAGCCTGCAATAATGGGGATACGAAAAAGTGGTTTAGCCAACACTTTCAAGATCGACAATGCGCAAGACAGCCATACGACTATCCATCCACAAAGTAAGCGGTAAATGCTTCACTTGTCTAACCAGCGAATACCAAGAAGGCATCAACCGCTTCCATTGCTACTGACACCGCCAATATTGCGTCAAGTCAATATGGGTGTCTCCATCCCTGATCAGAGGGACGGCCGATAAAATGCAGTGGGGAGGATACAGCCTTGATCCTCGTCTTCTAGCAGGCAGGCCAGCGGCAGTAGCCTCATTCGTCTTTCCGCAAGAACCATGAAAGACTATTAGGCAGATGAAAGGGACTTACAAAGAGGGTATCGGAAGACGATGAAGTTGAAAGAGAGGCAGGAAGAACTAATAATAAGTTCGAAGGAGGAGAAGAAAAGAGAAGCTTAAGGCGGACCAGAAGGGCGGGACTATCTTACGTCTGTAAAGTGGAAAAATAAAAGCAAGGGAATGGTGCGCAGAGGATGCTCATTTCTCTTTATTTTACTTGAATTGAAAATGTGGGACAGAAACAGTACGACATAATGCAAGACGCAATTCTTGTGGCACATTGAGCGTAGCAGGAGCCAAAGGAGACACACCGAAAATACGCTGGGGTGAAAATGAGAAAGGAGGCGTAGACAGGAGAGCTTATTTCCACCCACTTCGAAGGCGTCTTTTTAGACTTGCTTCTTATATGCGTAACTTGATCCCTAATGTCTGTGAAAATGAAGGGTTAGACCTCAATTTGCACTGCATGTAGCAGTGCTGTGATGATCAGGCGGGTCAGATTAGTGTTGAGGCTAACATGTGTGGCAACGCATAAGGCGCCTTATCCAAGCCTGCCATAATTTAGCCTAGGTTGCCAATCTTGTCCATTCTCACTTGGTCCAATCTAGTCGGATCTAGCCAAACAGAAACTTGCGCACCGTTCTACAGTACTTCCGCAGTGGGACATGAATATTTGGCAAGTCGTTTTACATCAGTAGGCCTCTTGATGCAGCTACTTATCTAGGGATGTAGAGCATGCTCGAGATAAGGAAAGCAAGTTCGGCACAGCAAGTGTAGTGCAGGATAGAATAGCGATAAAATGAGTCAGCTGTTTTACCCTTAACAATTGCTGTTAATTTACTCATGCGTATCCCCAAGTCTATGCTATTTGGCATTACGAATGGCAGCATTGGTTTATGGGTCTTCTCAGTAGGAGCAAAGTAACATGAATGTTCAGCTGCAGGAGGCATGAAAATGACAGAGTCGCGGATATGGAGCTGCAGTGTAGCATCCTTTATTTTATCCCCGATTTCTCTTATCCCTTCCTGGAGTGATTTACTTACACACTCATCCAGTCATGTGACTTAGTAAAAATAAAGAAACTGTCTTAGTGAAAAAAATTTGGATTTCCTTTTTCATCTGATTTGCACTTGATGCCAGATGAGCGACCATTAAAATGACCCTCGCGACTGAAGTAAGGGATGTGAGTCTGATCAGTTTTAGATCAACATGGACAAACACAACTAGAGATCTGCACTCTTGCTAGCCCTGATTTCATTACCGAAATATGATTATTACCCTTCCACCGCACCTAAATTGTGGTACTGAGAAATGAGAACTACCGCAATGGATTGCAGAAGGGAACAGGATGCCAATTTTTATTTCTGGTCGACTTAATTCAAAAGAGATGGAAAAGGGTTTGCTCTATGTCCTTACTAAAAGCATTTACAGAATAAAATCCGCATCTGACTTTCGATTTGGAACAACTCTAGTGACAGAGGTTCCCGATTGTTTGGGGGTGCGCGTTCGTGTATTATCAATTATTTGCGTCAATCTAGGTGCTCTTATCATCAAACAAATCTTGCATTTTAAAATTTGCTATGAGTTGTGTTGCTAGTAATTAATAAGTGGAAAGCCGAGGTTATAATTCTGATCGATTCTGAGTCAATCTGGGGAAAATGCAACGCATCTCTATATGCTTGTGTCAATTCAGCTTCCTTACCCAAAATAAGCTCCGTAACTCTCCGCCAAGTCAATTATTATTGTTAAAGACGGTGAATAGCACAGATACCAGAGATAGAAGAAGTAGCTGCGTACAAAACTGGATGCTTGTAGATAAAAAACCAAGGAATGCATCGCAGCCATATATTTGTGCTAAAATCATTCTTATTGCATTGCAGTTATTCCAATGCATCAAATGTTTTACAACTGCACTTCACTGGAACGGAAGCAACCTATCATTTGAGACCTAATCTCAATCATTTGCAGATTGAAATGCATGTAATATAATGCAGTGTTCTTTCCGCGCTCTCTGGTTTTTCTGTTATAGCACATTTGTAGTACAGCTGCATAGCATAAAATGTTACTGTTTTACAAATCTGCCTCATTTGCCTCGTTGCAAGTTAATAGCTAAGCCCTATTGGAATCAGTTTTTGATCAAATCGAGAAATGCTTGAGGCGCAGTGCATTTGGACCTATTCGCCCTTGTTTTGGATGTGTAATGCCTTACGCATACATTGATCTAAACCACCAGTCAAAGCCCACTACCATTCAGTACTTTCAATGGTAGTGGAACGCGGTGAGCAGTACTTCCGTAGTTAAATCCTTTTCACACCCTGCCTCGAAGGCTTCCTACTATAGCACTATAGCCGTTAAATAGCTTAAATTGACTTATGTTATGTATGTATCCCGCAGATGCGGACGTCGTAGCATCTCGTGGAAGGCAATTTCACTGCGATAACGATAAGAGTGAAGTCGAACTGCTCATCAATGTGTGCATGACATTTATAATAAGGAACCATGAGGTGCAATTCATCCTTACCCAAGTTATGTGCAAATTGATGTCAAAGGCAGGATTCTGATCCCGAATAGACAGTTATAGAGCCTATGCTTAAAAAATTATGAACCCGTCAGATGCGACACAATTTTGTGAAAATCACATTCTACATTGTCTTCGAAAATATGTCCCTCTTTTGTCAAAATCATGTAATTTTATTGTAGCAATGGACCCAATTTACCAACTAGATGGGAAGCATTTACTATTTATGACCTTGGAATTGACGAAAATTGATTAAACTTAAAAACTCGTTTCGCCTTACAAATGGCACGATCCCCAGTTGAGTTGTATCCTGGAAGCAGAAAACAGCTACTTTGTTATGAGATACGTGGTGCATGCCATTTGACATGCAGGTCCACCTGATTAAGGTTGAAACATTTTCTGGAGGAAAATATCCATCACATATTCAGCGCAATTTGTGCTTATTTGCATTGCACTCTATCTTGCCTCTAAGTCGGATGTGATAACAACTACTTTTATCCATTTTCCTCAAATATTACCACCTCTTTAAATCTGGAAATGAATCACCTCAGCTCCATTACGGATATAGCTCAAATTAGTCGTCATCTACCAATGCAATATCATGACCCTCTGTACTAATCGCTATCTACAACACCACAAAAGGAACTCTTGGCTAAATTATTTAAAAAGATCCATTTCCCTCGTGTTCTTTACATTTCAGTTCCACTTAATAGACCTGTCACTGTCACGGCTCCTGGTAGTTGAATGACAGGACGTAAGTTCCGGCTTGTCAGCACCTCCACTTTCCTAGGATTCGAGATAGGTCTAGACATCATCAAGATTTTTAGCTGTGTGGCAATTCTTCAGCAGGTCATTGTTGATTGACGGACCTCCCACTTACTTTGGCGACATGTGTAAGCCCGGCGTTTACTCACGGCCCGCATCCCGGTCACGTGACGGTCACGTAAATCTTGTTTACACCTCATACATGCGGCCTTCTTTTTAAGAGAAGACTCCAAGAGTTCAGGCATTTATCTAGCTTGTCTCTCCTGTTTAAGATAACCCAGTCTCCGACTCTCACAGGAGGTATTTAAATCGCAAGAACAAATCTCCTTAAGTCACCGAAGAAGTCGGAAGAAGGTAATTCAGTCATGAGAGTAGGCAGAGTTAAGGGAGGGGATCGAAGTGCCAAAGTCAGGCCTACATTTTTAAATTTGTCCTCATGCCCAGGCAAATCTGAATGTAGAACTTAAGTACGCGGGGGACCGAATAAAGATCAAAAGAACATGTAGGATTTGTGTGTGATTGAAGAAGGTGTAGCTGACCATGGTTGCAACTCAAGATAAAAATGTCAAAATGCCACATGCAAATGCTTTATAAG
>JADWOT020001462.1:0-19000 GCA_036345935.2 Taenia hydatigena
AAACTTTATACACGCTGAGTGTGGTTGCTGCAGTGGATTCAGGACCAAAGCTTTCCTATCCATGTTAAAATCCGCATCGGTTTGGAGTCGCAGAAGTAGTTTCATGGCCTTAAAGTATGCTTGACAAAGAAAATTAGGTCAGGCTTTAAATCGTTGTAATGTTTCGAGATGAATAAACACTTTTGGAACATGGATGTGCGGGAAGCATTGTGCTCAACCTCGGACTCGTCGATCCACAGTAAGCCGCACATATGTGACACAACAAATTCTGCGATAATAGTGTCCTATTCCTCAGTGCTATATCCCGTGACCTCCTAAAGTTGACAGTAACCGTGACACTTATGCTCTTCAAATGCGCATTGTAGGCGAGAGGAGGAAAACAATTTTGGCCTGGCCGTTGACACACGTGGTAGGTCTCCTGAGCCCGAGTCTCCTCAGTCGTTAATACTTTGGTCCTGTCACTGCACATCTGTCCTGTGCTGTAATAAGTGTGGCTAGAAATATCCAAACCTTCTCATGGCAGGGATGGAAGGAAAGAAGGGGAAAGGAAAGAACCGTCTGCGGCAACATCATCTGTTATTTTATTCGTGCAATTGTGTGCCATCAAAAATAGAGTCGTGGGTTATTCCAGTTGACATGAATTGTAAATTTTAGGAGGCGACTTGAGATTAGTAAAAAATCCGTCCTTCGCATCATTATTTCGCTTTAATTGCATTGCCTAGAATTTTTACATCAGTTATGCGATTTGCCAGATTAATTGGTATGGTCCACAAAAAACAAAGCAGTACACATCATTAGTGATTCACAATAAACGGAAATTATTCACTAGACCGAAAATGCATTAGCCAAGTCAAAACAACCGAGTGCTACATGGACAATTTGGTTCAATTAGGAGGTTACCGGAAATAGTTAATAGCCTAATCCAGTCTTTCTACTCTAAATGGATTCGGTTTTTAACTACTAACAGCATTCAAAGGGCCGGTTTTGGCCTTACTTCGGAGGTTGTCATGTTTTCCACTATTAACCGAATCTGCCTTTCTTTTCGCCTTTCCTCTGACTTATTCTCGTCTTTTATTGGAAATCTTCCTATCTGTGAGGCAAAAAAGTGCACTTGCTAGTGTTCCCGAAGTTGAGACGATGGATATCCAGACTCCATTCTTAAAGCCGATAGCAAAATAATATGGTTTCCCTAATCAAAAGCCAGTAACTTGGATGAATAACAGAGTTTGCTTGCTGCGCTTCGGTGCTTGGACCATCCAGTGCCATCCAGTGTAATCAGGAAATGGAGGTGGCAGGATACTTGACTGCAATGTCGGCAAATTATGCGCAGCCGTAACGCTGTGAACTGAGCCAGCCTCAGCTCTGGATCACAAGGTGGAAATGCTATCTCCCATTTATAGTGCACGAATAGCGATCTTTGACGTGAAAAATCACCAACAATACCGACTTGCGATGCTGTGGAACGGTCAAAGAAAGCGCATCTTTTGGAAGGTTTTCAAACCCCAAAACAACAATGCGACTGCTGTCTACTTTCAAGCTAAAGAGTTTCCCATTCCTAAAGCCTCATATGTTAGTGGAATTTAGCGCATTAAAATGTGTACAAATATATTTCGCTCTAAGATCATACAAAGGGGGCATACTAGAAAATTACAACATAGTACTGGCATCCCTCATACTGCTCAATGTAGGCAATCCGGCAGGTGGAAAACCGGACCCGATTGAGGAGGGTGTGGAGGTCGTTCAGTGTCAAATTCTCAATGCGAATAGCAGGGTATTGCTGCGAAACATAACCGCTACATCCGTGGAGGAGAGCACGGACTTCATTCAGGTCAGCCTGATCCCATGTTTTGCTTTCGAATTCTAGATGCGTTTGACTAACCATCGTGTGATCGCGTCGCAGGTGAATGCGAATTCCGCGCGATTCTCCTGACTTCACTAAAAGAAGTAATAACAGCCAACATACACAGATCACCGCTCAGTCTATTTGGCATCGATGAACTCGAAGGACCAAAGCAATAGCTTCAAGATTTGGCTGAATTGCTAAATTCGAATTATTTCAAACGAAGATTCTCTTGGAACTAATTTTATGTCCTTTTTGAATTTTGCGGAATAATTAAATTGTGAACGGAAATCGGAACTGCGAATCAATTCCATTGCTCGCAAGTGTTTTTAGTATTTGTAGAGCACCGACCCGCTTTCGTGGCACAACGCTCTACCCGCAACACAGACGCTGAGAACAAACCTTCCTCATCCAACTACACATCATGGCGAGTGCTTGAATCTGCGTGCTCAGCCCCTTGGATGGATGTGTCAAGCTTTGAGTTAGTGTAGGTGGACGTAGTTTATATGGAGTGGCTTGAAAATTGACAACCTTACAGCTTTAGAACTATTTATGCAAGGCTCAATGCCTCATTTTAAATGCAACGAATCTGAGTCACTCAAATATGATTGCAATACTTATGTTCCTTAATTGTGTTTGTAGGCAAGAGGCGGGAGGACAATTTTAATCTGATTGCGGACCAACGCAATTGCACTCCAAAGCCCGAGACACCTTCGTCCTACCTTATAATAGTATAAGTACCTAGATGCTACCAAATTTCTCCTTTAGTAAGGGTGGAAGAAGGGAAAAGGAGGAAAGAGACGAACGATCTACAATGTCATATATATTCCCATTGATGTGTACGTTAACCTAAATTAAACCTGTAAATTACGTGCGTCACTCTATGCGCCTCATAACTCACCAAAATGGAAATATCTACTTGCATCTAAAAATTGTGAAGTACGCTCTCCCTGAAAAATTTTCTGCTTTGGATTTGGAGTCAAATTTCTGGAAGTGATGCAAACGACCGTACTCAAATTTGCTCATTGTGCTGATCCAAGTGACGTGCGTTTGCACGTGTAACTACTACATTTTGTAAAGCAAGCACATTCACCCTTACTTTATAGCAATAATATCTGCAATTTTACCAATATTTTAGGATATCTGAGAATTTCGAGATTTACAAGAGCGTAATATTTGAACCCGTTTATTTGTAAAATATTGCTGTTAAGGTGGTTTAATTCGGAGTGGCCTGAGCAGGTGCATACATGGGTGTCGCGGAACATTCAATCCTTTAATTCGTATCACTTGGTCAGTTGATGCAGGGATTGTGAATACAAACGTAAGCATGAGGCGAAATTCTAACAAAACTTAATTATTATTAATGGAAAACATCATCAAATGGGATTTTGTGTATCCCAATCTGACTAAGAAAAGGTGGATACATATTATTGTTACACTTTGGCCGTCTTTCACAAAAGGGCAAAAGCTAAGCTTACGCGATGAGGTAATGTGCAGGAGGAAGTTTCACCAAACTAGAAACTACAAGCAACGAAAACTCTCGATACGACAAAATGTGAATGTGCACCTCAAGCAGTACCTTAAAAACGAAGCAAGAAGAGGAATTATGAACCTTAAATATGCTGAGGAGTTAAGTTGAAGCAGGCAGCATGATGGTTACAGTCCAGTCTTGCCTACATCATTAAAAGTGCAATTGTGTTTGAAAGATGAAGTCTAAGTACAAGTAAGCAGTGAGCCATAAACAAATGGATGAGAAGCAACCAGACCCCATCAAAGTGGTCAGGAATAATGACTTAAAAGGAATAATGGTATTATGTTAGGTTGGTTTTGGCGGAGACTGTCGAGGCATGAGTGACAAAAGGGAGGCTAAAGGAGGCGCGATTCTGGGGTCGATATTTTGCAATGAACGAAGGGTAAACGCACGCGGGTACCTTTGCCCATGTGCTAGATGGGTAGGGTAAGTGGAGCATGGTGAGGCACAATGCAGGAGTTAGTGCTTGATAATTATAAAGTGTTGGCTTAGTGTTATCCAATTGACAGAAGTTGGTAGTTTCGGAATTCAAAATGTTATCGGGAGTCGAACACATCGTTGACTACTGGCGCTGCATTTGGCCGACATCGCTTGGGCACGTCTACGGCTCTACAGTCAGTCGAAGTGCCTGAATTAGATCCAAACTTGATTAAGATAGCATGTAATTAGTGAAACGAGCTTACTTAAACTCCGCAATCTCAAAGCTAAAGCTACTGATTCGACAAAAAACCATCCAGATCAGGCTCATATCACAAAACCTTGCGTTCTTACTTCTCCTGACTTAGCCGTGATCCCTACACCACACTGCTCGAACTGGAACCGATCTCGTCGGGAGACATGGTAGGTGAATCAGCTGCTACGCAAATGTAATTTTAGTTCACTCATCTTATTAACTTGGTTTGAAATGTTCGGAATGCTACAACCTGGTGTCCTTCAACAGCTGGAGGCACCTTTAATCAAAATAACTCTATGCTGGTGCTTCTAGAAAATGAGTTACATTACAATATGCTTTGAACACAAAAATGGCAATTTTAGTCCAATCATTTGTTCTTTTTATGCACCTATCTGTAATAAGGCTATGTTCGTATTTTCAAGACGTCGTGAGCAGGTTCACAAAAGCCAAAATCAGGGTGGCGTCTGACTCTTAAGATGCATTGTTAAGAATAGAATTTCCTTTGACAGCAACCAAGACAAGAAATGATTGAAACACACCTGACAACCGAGACGGAAATAACAAGCTATTAAATTATTAAGATGGGCACGTATTTCTTAAAGCCCTTTCTAGCCTGATATTTGACTTCGGTAGGACCTAAAAACGAATGGCTAGTGCAGGTTTACATCCCTTTGATAAAGGAAGTTATCGAACACCCTCATTTGGGCTTCACCTCCCCACCTACGTCGCACAACAATGAGAAGGCGTATTCATGAAAAACATCATTGAAGAATTGCAGGAGCTGCGAGATGTCTAGAAGGTGGCTCTTAGCATCATTTATTAATGTAGTAACATTTGCAGCTGCACGTAATTCGGACTAGCAATCATTCCTCTAATGTATCGAATCGGTGACCAGTCAGGGAGGCTGCGGTTGAAGGAAGGCTAAAATTGCCTTGTGTTTTTCTAGAACTACGCGTCTCGGCAGCCTCTTACTACGATTAACTAGAAAGTATGCCCACGATTCCCTGTGTTAAGTTACCTCAACTTAAGAATTTTGTTTTATACGACAGTCCCTTATCGCGCCTACAATCAGCTTTCTCTCTTTTCCGTGTCAATCACTTATACCGCTGTACTTTTGTTGGACAAAGGCAGTCAGAGCAACGATGCCATGCGGTAAGCAGGAAGACGTGCGGAGGAGTAACAACTAGGACTGCAAACATCGCTGCAATGTAAGCTTCAGGTTGCTACCCATCATTGCGTTAATCTTAATCAGACTCGAACCCATAGCTTATTGTTCAGTATCCATCAATCACGGTACAAAATGCAATGAGCGCAATGCGAAGTTGAATGCAGCTGGCCCATCGCTGTCGATTAGACTCAATAAACGTAGCGAACTCAGCTTCACTAAAACAATTTGACAACAGGCATTGCAACAGATGGTGCGGTTAGTAGGCACATGTGCTGATCATAGGGCCAACGACCGGCTGGTGGAGTAACTTTGATGTGTTAACTGAGAAATGCTGGTGTTTTACCCCTTTACCATGTAGGCATGTGTGCCATTATGTCAGGGTCGGGACATTCCGCATTGTTCTAATTTCGTCTTGTTGCCTTAACCTGCCTCTTCAGTGGAGTGCAGAAGAAGAGTCGTGAATTTTGCTCTCTCTCCATCCACAGAATTTCGCTAGCAACTTTTGTGTCATCAAATATTGGTAGATGAGTGATTACGCATATCCCTGCGACACAGATTTAGTTTATTTGCATCAAGTTCCTTGGAGCAGGCTCTTACTGCACCTGGTTACTTAACTAAAGTGATTTTGCAGCCGTGCTTTTCTGAACAATTCGTTAAACACTCAAAAAATTGCGCCCTTACTGAGCCTTTTCAAAATGTGCTTTTAGGTCGGCTAATAATCACCTTAAATCTATCGACAATCCGTCACCACACTTATGCATGCTTGACTGCCCCACACGCATGATTAGTCTTCTGCGAACTCCACGAGCAGGAGGACGTACCCGTACACGCAAGTCCCACCACTGTGCTAAATCACATCTGTCCGACATTAGGAAGCAATGGTCTGAATTCCTGATGGGGCACTTGCCAGGAACGAGGACACGCAGACACACAACCCGGGTCAGCAGCACGTTATAGCTTACTTTATAGCAAATGCTAAAACAGTTTCTAGCACCACGTTTGGCCTTAATGTGAATTAAGCTTGCATCCTTAGGGATGGCAGCTACCATCTCATTGTCAATGAGACCTTTTCTTTATTAAGGAGGGCATGCTAATGGGCTAATTTTAGTGAGGAGTAGTAATTTTTGCATGATCAAGTAAAGTAGTGCTATAACTTAAGAGAGTGCAAGAGACGTTCGCGCACAGCACTTACAGCGCTTTGGTGATGATTCTATAAAAAGTTTATTATTTTTTTCAGAGCAAACTAAGGCTAGGGGAGGGTTTGAATGAGCTCTTTCAAGCATGTCATACTTGTTCTGCTAACACATGGAGGCAAGTTCAATCAGCCTCACTATCTGCCGATCTGCGGCCAATGCGTAACCACCATCACCAACCACTGGGCTATCATTACGTGTGACCGCCTTCTGTACTAGTCAAGTGGGCACCGAGTTGAAGCTTTGTGAGGCCAGCTCTGCTTGCTCCGTTAATACGATGCATCGAAATTCCATCTTCAGCATTCTGCTATTAATCAAACGTGTTCCAAGGAAAACAAAGCTAGTTAGCATTGGCAGTATGGCGTTAAAATCAGGGACAGTGTACAAAATCACGCATGCCGTATAACTTGTTAAATGATGGGGACTACATCTTCTTGCCTTCCTCCTTGAAACTTCGCATCAGCAATCTCAGAGCTGGCGACGCATTGGTGATGTAATTCCCCATCACATCTTTCTTGAGTAAAATCATCATTGTAAATAGCGTTTCTAAAATCATTAACCATATTTACGGGGTTTACAATCAGTAACTTGAAGAAATCGGCCTCGATGTTAGAAATATATTTAAATTGCCGAATTTTGCATCTATTGCGCTGAGGCTTACGTAACATCGTTAACTTGGCTCGCAACAGTGCAAACCTTTGCATTTTCGACATTGTGCATCCCCTAGCACACATTCGTTTGTCACCATAATCCCGACGATAGGGTGTGTAATTACTTTTGACGTTCCTGAAGCAAAAGACGCCTAGACAGTTTCGGAATTGGGTTGCAAGCTAGCGCTCTAGACTCTCGATTGCTTTGTAGTCCGTCGCTCTAACGTCTCGAATATCGCTGCACACTATCAGGTACATTGCAAACCTGCTCTACATCAACACAGCGGCATCAGCAACATCTCGAGCATCAAGCATTGGGTGTTGATGTAGGGTGGTGTGCTGCATCGATGCCACTCCAACAGTGAGTTGTCAAACCCGTGGCCAGTACACGCGCCTTTCATTCGCACCATCTGTTTACGTGGTTTATGCTTGAGACCGTTCCAGCTTTGGGCTACAAATAACTGCACCTCTGGGACCTCGATGGTGATGCGCTATGCACCCGCCACGTACCACCCTGCTCTGTTGTTGAAGTACACATGCATTTGTTGGAAGGCAAACGAACTGCTGTGGATTTGCATTGAATCGTATTTATAACGCGATATCGGTGCAAAAACCTAGAAGGGAATCATACCTACACTTGCAGTCGTATTTGTTGCTCCATCTCGTACCATCCTCACTCATGAACCTCCAAGACTCGAAGTGTTTGCTGCTGACAAAAAACGAGTAGTGGGAGGTGACAGCTTAAAATAATGATGCTTTATGGGTCGGCATTAGAATGTGAACTGATGAGCGACACCTATTTGAAGCGAATGCAGTGCCTGCTGCGGTTAAGGCATGCTGATGATTCCGTCTGGCTAGATGAGTGAAGTCGGAAATGGTCGAAAATAAGCACATGCCTAGTAGAATTTCGTCTAAGGTTTTATTTTATGCAAAATAATGTGCAGTAACTCAAGACAACTATTTGAAGTAACTAGGATGTGAATTTCTCTTAACTACAAAGATGCATTGTAGGAGAACAGCAGTGCCAATTTTGGTTGTAGCTAGTGGCACCAATAACTTACATTGCCATTAATAACCGTAAAAAGACGTGAGCTTAGCCCACCTAAAGGGATGCTGAATGCATTCGCCGTTTTATATATTGACTTTCCTCATATGCCAGGCACTCTATATCTGAAAAGAGGGCAAAAACGGTGAACATCGAGAAGGTCTAAAGACTGCACTTCACTACGCCAAATGCAAGCTTGAAGTGGCTAAATCGCTTTAAATCAACAAGTGAATAAGGTGGACGGCTACGATGAATGGTATTATCCACTGTCATCAGTTAGTCAGCATGATGGCAGTAATGCCAAAGATCCCTACACTTTTACTTGCTACTTAGCGATGTCGTAGTGAGCAATAACATTAATGTCTCTGCCACTGTCTTCAACATTTTCATGTTCCCTTCCAACGCCGCGCTTTGCTGTTTAGCAGGCGTCTATTCACTTGATATAAGGCACTCACTTGCAATATTAAACGTCATCTTCCACTGAAGTCTTTGCCCACAAGGCCACACGGCAGGCAAATATTTGAAGGGGAGCACGGACACTGGGGTTATCAAATGTTAACTGCTCCATTTCCTTTAGTTGACTCGAATTTGCCCTTGGTGCCTCTGCTCTTACGACTTCTAGGAATGGGTTGTGTATCATGCAGAGCAGGATGAATTCTAGATGTAGCCCAGGGTAGGTTCCACTCAAAATGTTTTGCTTTGAGGTAATGGTCGTCAAATGGTAGCCATGTCCTCGATTTCTATGCGCATAACGATTTTGTTGAATTATTTTCAACAAGAAATTTGACAAAGCAGCTCACACGCATACAATCACATAGTAAAAATGCAAAGATATAGGCAATCTGCATGCCTTTTCCCTTTTTCTGTATTCGTGTTATGGAATAAGTGGAATCAATTCCACAGAGGAAAACCGGCGATCCACAAGGATTAGAATAAGATGCACTGGCATTACAAAATTGCAGATCACAGAGGTCAAGAAGGCACAACTCAACTGTTTTGTCATTAATTCGGCCTCTCACAATTTTACTGGACTACAAATGCTGCACGAATTAGTTTTAAAAACATAAGGAATCGTGTGATCCAAAGTGTTGAATTTGAAGTAAGCGAATTTTCGATGGGTTTCGACTTATGGGACCATTCCTAGCTGTTCAGATTTGTGCCCCCCTGTCGTCCTCCTTGCATGCATTCATTAGAGGGACACAGTGAACTAGGCTGCCGAGGAATGGGAGCCACGCAATTGGCAGAGTATTGATGTGAAGTAGAACTTATGTCCTTCTCAAGGACCGCCAGCGCCAACTCACTCACCCGATATGCAGGTAGTCTAGCGTCTTCAGAGTAAGCACCTGACAAATTTATGAGCTTCGTGTACAACTGTTTAACTGACGCACACATTTCTACGCATAGACATGTTTTGCGATGAAGAAGATGAGCGTATTGTATTCCAGTGCTCCAGCAGCCACCTTAAATGTCTTATGATTTCACAGCGCTAAAACGGCACATTCTCAATCACAAACAGTTGGACAGGTGACCGTGAAAATACTGCTGACAAAGTATAATGCTTCTATGAAATAAGCCGCGCTTTATTAAACAGTAGGAATTACGAATTACGAAATTTACCAGTTTGGTAGCTTTCATGCATGGAATCATGCTACCATCCCTCCTCGGACTAAGAAGGCTATGCTGAAATAATTCCATGAATGCTAGCAGTTGATGCGTGAAGGTCAAAAGATGCGTTGGATAAAAGGAGGCTTAATTTGTTATAAAGGTCTGTCACTGAGTCTGCAATGATTGCGTCAGAAGTTCAGCTTTACACCCTATAGTTGCCACAATCCATGGATTTTGTCTATTGATTCCATCGCTGCTGCTGCTGCTGCTTCATCCGCTTTTTGTTCATCTTCTCTTTCCTCATTTATACGGCTGAGCTACATGCACAACTAAAATCATGGTTTTGTCGTCCCTTCCTATGTGCACCCTAGGTCTTCATGTCGGCTAATTTTGAGTGCTGTTATGGAAAGCCGGTGAGTTGGGCAGTTTTGCCGGAAGAGCAAATATAGTCCCAAGGTAAGCAAAGGCTCAATCAAACATTGTTTTTTGATCATTCTCTACCACTGTCTCCCTTTTTTATGCTGTCAATTGGCATGCTTTTGTCTCCTACTCTTCCCCTTATCTTGGTGGGCTCACCATTCGCGTCTTAGTCACATGGCATCCTCTCGAGCGACCTCACCCAGCAGTGCCTCTAATATTGTTGTCAAAGTTCTGGTTGGTGTGTTCTGCTACGCGTGTAGCTCCTTCGTTTCTCCAAATTCAAATGACTGGTTATACTAGTCGTTGGAGCCAATGATAATCGAAAGGTGAGTGTCTTTTCTTCAGCTACTCAAGATGGCCACAAACACGGCAATTCCGTCTTGCCTTAAAATGATCTAAATCCTCAAGACTACACTCGAAGTAAACTGACTACTCAAGGTTCGATGATGAATGATTTGATGCATTCGTCCAAAGCACGAAGGACCAAATATTAGCTTGCACTGTGCAGTGAAACAGACAATTGGAACCAGAAGAAATTTACTAATAAAATATAAGTAGCAAAGCACCCGGTGGCCCCAAAGTTCAATATACGCTGATCCTAATCCTAACTGAATACACCTGTACAAAGTAATATATAAATTCCTCACTGTTCATTAAAAGACCACCACTGCTGACATTGCGCTGTCTTTTCTCCGCTATTCCTAGAATAGCATAGCATGATGCAGCTATAATTTGCCAGTATTGAGCTCTTTTCGTCAAATGGCTCATTCTTCTTCTTAGCTCAGTGGGATCAACTTTTGCGGACGGCAGGTCGTACCGCATTCAACGCATGAATGAATTGAAGGAGCTGGAGTGAGAGCGGGAAAAGTAGGGCAAATCGTACATGACTAACTCTTTGTCGGTTTTATTTATCAGAGTTCAAAGCAAACTTTCCACATTCGACCCTTCTGGTAGAATCTCAGGGGCCTTGACAGGCAAAGTGGTGTATAAAGGGATTCTGATCTTGAATTCAGATTGCATGTCGACAATGTTCCGCATCATGTACCTTTTTCACTTTCTGCCTCTTCTGAAGACAAACCCGATGCAGCAAATTTCGAAACAGTGTGAGGCATCACGCACTCAAACGTGCCTGTGGTTAAAGGATCCTTGGCATTACTTAATGTAGTCATGGTAAGCTTTTGCTGTGAATTATTGCTTAGTGGCTTTTATAAACACTTGCGCTGCATTGATACTGTAAGTGGACTCAGGACAAAGTTGAAGATGTTAAATATTGACACATAAGTACGCGTTATATTATCCGCTTGCCATTTCGCCTACCAGAGTGCTCAGTTAGGCAGGCAAGGGGTGAAAGCTCTACCCATGGCTAGCTAGTATTCGCCCCACCCAACACATACTGAATCATTGAGTACGAGATTAAGAACACTCTGATGTGGTGATGGGAATTCGACATCACAAATGTATGCTACTTTTTGCAGGAGAGACTGTTCGCAACTCATATAGGACCCAATGAGTCTGCCCTCTTACGCGCTTGATTTGTCGTTAAGACATCTCCAAGTTTATCCACTCACCCTCAGGTTACATGGTCATGCGCAAGGCTTCTACTGCTGTGCAGTCGCTATCGCTGATGCGCATATTTTCTCTGAATTCGTCGTCTCGCTTCAGACGATGATGCTTAGATATTAAAGCAAAATGGATGGAAGTTTCGTTTAAAAATTAACCCGGATGATTTGACTCAGAGATACCAGGCACCTTGATTAACAAATTCTGAGACAGCTCACCCACATGCAGGCAGCATGTTGAAAAAGAGGAACGGGAAGCCAATGAATTTACTAAAGTCTAGCTTACAATGTACGAATCCCATCCCAAGAACCAAACAGGCACTTGTTCTGACTTTGAAGACGCGTGTCCGAATAAATGTTTGCGTGGGGTAAACGAAGATAGCCCGTTGTTTGAGGCTACAGCAATGACGAATTCATACTGTCTCGTCTAAGCCTTGCATTTGAAAAAACTTGATTGCTCGTTAAAGCACGTGTGGCGGCTTACCACCTGACAATGGCTACCAAATAGTCAAACGTACGATGCAATGTCCAGGTGTATGCATCTCGCATCACCACTTCACACAACACATTAAAAGAAATGTTGTTGAACTTAACCATGAGGCTGATAAAAAGTGAGGGCTTCCAACAAAACGTAATAAAAACTTATCGATCTTATGCAAGCATTACGCTCTTCTTCTACATTTGCCTAAATATTTCGTGATAAATGTCTGTAAAGCAAGAAATTTGAAATCATATGAATAAGCAGCAATCGTTAAGTAAGTCCATTAAGCAGATAAATTTGCACAGACATGGTACGAGGGAAGGTGATCCCATAGTGACTGCCACGTCGGGTGATGCAGATAACATTCCGTGCAGTAGCGACGCGTTTCGCCCCGGATTGCGAGTTGAGCTGCAACAGAATGCAAAAGCATGAATTGAAGGCACCTGTGCATGCGCGCAAAGAGCATTTGTAGAGTGGAGGAGCGAAAAAAGTTAATCTGTTAAGAGCATCCGCAAACGTACTGATGCGCTCGCTAACAAATTCTTCAAAGTGCAGGTTGCACATAAAGCAACTGGCATTTTCAGAGTTTTCTCGGGGAAAATGGCATTTTTGTACAACAGCTAATAAAAATATAAAAGCACATTAGAGATCTTAAAAATTGTCTTTGATTGTTCTTACATTTTTGATGTAATAGGACCAGTCCAACGGTATCTCGCTTCACAAGGCACGTCGGAAATGAGCAGGTAAATTTACTGAAACATGCAAGGAACATTTGGAAGCCAAAGCTACAATTGTGTCAGGGACTGCAAACGTGGCCTAACAAATTAATCGCTTAGTACATTTATATAGTCCAAGCAAAGTTAGCACGCATGGTTGTTAACTTTCATTGCGATCTTTCGTGAATCCATGCAAACACGCAAGCCTAGGAGAAAACAATGCTTGAATCCATGCCAATGTAACGCGTGTGCTCGGTAAGAGGTTGGATTATTGAACGTCGATTCGCATATTGCACAGAAGATGTCCATTTCAGTGGGAGGCTATTTGGAATGTACAACATCCTGCAACGCCACCCACACTGCGTTCAGCTCAGGGGGCAGATGTATGCTAAAACTCTTCTCAGGCTTAAGTACCACCGAAACCCGAGAAGTCATTAGTTGCTCACTCGGTTTCAGCACAGAATCGCATTGAACTTATCTCTTCTGGCGTGTGCTTTCGTTATGCTTCAAAATTTTAGTGCACCTTTGGCTTTAATTTCTTCAAACTTAGCATTTTTTTCATGACATAACCTTGCCAAAGCTTGCTTGCTAATACTCCATGATTTGTATTTATTTTCGCAAAATCTTTGTTTATTATATGCAGCATTTTAAAGTTCACTTCGCAAGATGCTTAATCTCAGGAGCAAAAGATAATTTTTTAACAATATCTCTAATTTTGGTGAGCAAAGACTGTTTTTTGTAAACTCGAGCACCTTTTTCTAGAATTTCTATGGCGCATATAGCAGCAGTGGTGGTGCAAGTCTTTCTATTCAAGCGCTATAGTCAGATTCCATTATCTTGACAAAAACTATTAGTTATCGCAGACAACCTACTAGACAGAGGGCGATCATTATCTGCGTGCATGCACATTTAAGGACTAAAGCGCATGTCTGCGCTCTCTGGCCATCGGATCGCATTCTAGTGCCGTCTCCTTGTTTTGAAATAGATGTGAATGCGATAATTGTAAAAAATGCAGTCACTGGTGCTTTGAATTACTAGGTTTTCTTCCAATATTTTTGGCAAAAGTGAGTCTGCTTAACTTATGTTAATCGTAAAACACATAAGTGTTGATTTTATTTTAGGCGCATCGTAACCATGCTTCAAGCGCTTTTGTATTTATCGGACAAAGCACAAGTAGTCCTGGGAGGAAATCAAGCGCATAAGTTTGGGTTTATAAGGAGTGCGAAGCGATAAACTATGCGTTGTACCTCCATGAGTAACTTGCTACTTTAATTGGAGTTCATAAATGAAGTTAAAAGCAATTTATCTCCCACGTGATTAGGATAGATAGATTTGAAAGGTAAATATGCAAGATTTGTTAGGTAGTCCTCTCCCGTTTTATCAATTTGTAGTCTTGCCACTTGGACCCTACAAATTTGTATCAAAAAGCCTTTCGCGAGGTTGGGGTGGTTGGGACCTCCATAGTTGGCTATAATGCTATCATTATCAAAGAATCGCTCGCAATCTTAAAAATCTGTTAATCCTCGCGATGTGGTCAATAATACTGCATCTAAATAAAGTGTTTTAGCAACACTGTGTGTCCCTTTACCTGCAACCATAATTGAAGAAAAGTCTTAAGTAAGAAGTGGTTGCTTACCTTAGCTAGTGGAGCACTTCTTTTGGTCGTACAGGAGCACTTTAACCACCAACATGACCGGTCCAAACAGTCTTCCAACCTCAAGTGTAGCTGCCGAGAAGGCTCCATTCTTCACCGTGATTATGGATGCTAACACATTAAGTAGCAAACTCGACTTCTATTTCCGTCATTTTTTACTCTCCACATTAGGAGTGATGAGACACCTCGGCCTAGCGCGGCATCACTAGTTAAACAGTTTTGTTTCTATCCTTAACCAAACGATAAAAGAAAAGCAGTTGTCTTTAGGGCAAATCATTTTAAATTAGATAGCATTGGTTTGCCGCTTATTTAGTCGAATCTCTTAATGGACGGTCGAGACGGATGTGCGACACTTATAGAGCAACTCTTAGTGCATTGCCCGCTATATGCTGGAGTGTGGCACTTGATCGAGCCAAGATTTTGTGCGTGCAAGTTTCATTAGTTGAGTAGCGCAAGATTTCACTAAGAAGGTTACTTCATTTGCAGTTCTTATGGGATTGCACTAATTGTCCGTGATGATGACGGCGGTTGAGAGAGCTAGAACCGCATTTGTTGAAAATGAGCCTCTGATTCTAATTTAAGTGCTAGAAATGGTAAAATAATTTGTGATTGCTCAGACAAAAACCTTAAAATGAGTAGCCTCTTAGAATGACGAAAGCGAACCAAATACTGTTCATTTGAAACGGCAATATATTGTAGGCGCTATACACTTAGTTTTAGGAAGAATACACAATAAAGAAAAGTGAGAAGGAATTTCCAGTGCAATTATAAAATAAGAATGTGTGGACTTTACGGCAAAACTCAATGCTGCATAAAACAGTGAACTACAAGTTTAAGAAGGCAACACCACTCAAGGAAGAAATAGCTGTGCTGGCTCGCACTGCTCCCGTCTCAATGAGCGCGATGGACTTCAAAATTGCACGTCGTGTCAATACTTTGAAATGAGGGCAGCTGAGATTGTAAAGTAGAGTGCTTTTGTTTGCGCGGATGATGCCCACAGTTCTCGAGCAGCTGCTTCTCGCCAAAGAACCAGAGGACGCATCGCCTAGTCACTGACATCCTCTAGTCCATTTTCCACCTCCAATGCTATGAACGACTTACCCATAATCTGATAGTGCATAATTTGTTAACAGACACATTTCATTTCGGCTTCTTGATAGGCATGATGATATTGGCAAAAGTTTTTGCGCGCCATCAAACCATCTTAACGTGCTGCCTGTTAGTATGTTCATTAAGCGGGATTAACGGCAGGTCGACTCCACTGACATGCTCATGTGCTGAAGAGATTATAAAGTGAAGTGTTCCATCAAGGCTAATTGCACGCCAGTGTCGAAATTACTCAAATGACTTGTGTAAGCTGTTAAGATTGCCTCGAAACTTCTACGTTGTAGCGCTTGTCTAATACATAAGCTTCCAGGCCAAATGAGTAAAATTATCCTAATGTGCTATCACTGATGATCAACGTGTGTTTAAGAAGTCCCTAGTTTGTCACGGCGTAAAGTTGATCTTTAGAGCCTTAAAGTTTCACATTTTTCGCCTAAGGCCGGATCATCACCTACCACTCCCATTAGAGCATTAGAGGGCTTCCCAACAACATAAAACAAAGTGTTTTGTTAAAGCGAACTGACCCTGATTCTTAAAGCATAACGATGGGGGTGCGAAAATTGTGCACCCTAAACCACTTGGATTTCAACAATATGAATAGCGCATTCACCAAAATGAAGGGAATATATAAGTTTGGAATCACAATCGCTATAGATACAACAGTTCAGCATACAGTAATACACGCTCTTTGCCACTTCAGTAACTTAATGTGCAAGGGAACTAAAAGTGAAATTTGAGGCAACTTTGCCCGTGCCGGGGAAGGGGAGGAAGGTTAAACGCTATATCGTGCAACTTGCTTCGCTGACTAGACGCGAGAATGACGAAAGCCCAAAGTAGACCCGGTGGGCTTAGTGTCTCTTGAAGATTTTGCCCCAAAACTTTGATGACAGCTTTTTCTCTGTGTCTGCTCCATAGCTTGTTGTCTACTCCAATTCGTTACCACTTCACTTAATGTGATTGTACAGCCCAGAGCACAATGACTTGCATTGCATTTGAAGAGGCGGAGACATCAGAGAAATTGTGAGGAGGCGGCTTGAGTTAATTGAGAGCATTCTCACACCCACTTGTTGCACTCTGTCTTCAGGGGCGTCTCCATCACACCCGAACCGGGTGAAGCTGCTGGAGGGCTAAATATGTGTCAAATGAGATGACAGAGCTAAACCAGGTATTTGGAGTCCTTATGCCAACGTTGGAGTAGGGTCAAAATGGATACACAGTAGGCTGTATAAGATTTTCGAAATTTGTCAAGTGCCACGCCTTTTGCACTCGCACTCTGTCATGGTCGGCAACCTCCACTCGGCCCCAATTTGTGGCCTTGGTTTAAGCAGTTTACGTTCTGATGTCTGTTCCTGGGTTAAAATTATTGCTCTGAACTGAATTAACTTGAATGCTGTCGATTTCGACAAACCTAACATGATTCTGCTCCCTTGTATTTAACTAGTTACGTAATAATCTACTCACTTTTAGATTGTTTGACGAAGTCCCAAGATTTGCAATTTCCAAAACGAGAAGGCTGGTAGCATTGGAAAGCAGACAACCGTCCCTCATTGATCCCACTTGAAGTTGTAGTGATCTTTGCCACTCTGGCTAAGCAGAAGCCTAGAAGTCGTTATAATGCAGTCAAGGGCGTGAGAGCCACATATCGTGTCGGTGACAAACTGAATTCTTATAAGAGTTGCCTCTTACTCTTCTTATCTTTGCGTCCACTTAGCATTTCTCAATCATCGTCAGCAAAAGCGCTATTCTGTTTTCCTTAGTTGCATTTTTTGATTTGCTAAGCAATGCTCAACTGGTGGTTAAGAGTGAGGCGACGTGTATTTAGAACGCGTTAACCGGGCAGGCAAGCACATACTGTGCTGGGCAGCCCCTTCTGCAACATCGTGATAAAAGTAAGCATGTTCGAGGCCATGTGCTTGAATGATCGAAAGAAAGTGAGAGTACAACTTGAAATGGAGTTGGCACTTGTGACTGATTCACCAAAAATTGCAAGTTCGTTGATGAGTTCCGTGGAGTAAAGCAACTCGGAACCTTCGGGGAATTAAAAAGCAAAGCGTTAAAAAGAGAGCCTTATATCCGGACAACGTTCACTACAAAAAAAGCATTCGAGAAGAGAAGTAAGCTGCGGGTTCGCTCATTAACTTCTTAAGCTGTCAAGCCCACGCCGGTACATCTCTATCAGCTCTAAATGTTTATTTCTCGAAAGTCAGCTATTAAAGGCAGGAAGGTTGATTAGCCGCTGCTCACGCAATTAGAGAAAATATGTAGCTAAGAGAGTATCATTGAATGGCATTAGCATCCGAAAACGCTCAAAATGCCAGAATATGCTAGGCGTTTGGCAAACTAAATTAAACACTTGTAATACACCTCATACATCCTCCAAAATCCCCACCAGACATTCCGCTAGGCTGCCCTTAACCATCATGATTGGAACCACTAACAGTCAAATGCGTTAATCTGTTGGCATTGAGGCACTATTATGTGAGATCATCGCCTCTGTCATCCTAAAATTTAAATTAAGGGTTTTGATACAGATGAGGCTCTGTCACTATTCAACAAGAGATAGAATGTAGCACTTTGCGCGCAAATTGACCACTACCGCCTTACCTTGTAATAAGATTCACATAAAGGGATAAAACTCATTGTATGATAGGTCTGCGCAGTCAGCAAAGATTGCAAAATTAGTTTGGTGTAGTTTGTGTGTCTAAAAAAGGAGCGAACGTTTCAACCTGACTTTTAAAATAAAAGAGAGGTCTTAGTCTTACCAATTGCACAGATATGCAAACTATGGGCAGACCAGGCGTTGGGAAGGAGTTGTTCTAGCATTATTATGTGTTCACTTTGCTGTCGGTTAGTGAAGACTGCGACTGATTGCGAGTTGGGTCCAAGGCTTAGTTTGAGGCCCAAATCGTTCACGAATACATTACAGTCACTCTGACGACCTAATTGCACATCTTCATAAGTGACAGCTATCGCACTCAGCGTTGAGCTAACAGGATAAGCAGTTAGGCGGGAGCTTGCTTTGCCAGAGTGCAACAATGATCCAAAGCAGTCGAGCTAAGCAGCGATGTATTGGTACAGAGTTGAAGGCAGACAGATGGAGCTGGGCTCTACTTGGCCACGTCCTCGGGCACTGAAATTAGTCCAATCGTTTTACTACAGCATAATCCAACGTGTGACAACACATTTGCAAGTGAATTTTAACTTAAAACTCAACAATGGCTTCTCTCAGCTACCAAATGCTGGTCAAGTCTCGCATGCACGCATTCGCTGTTAAAAGAGTGTGTTACAAGCTTACACGACATTGCATCGCCCACTTTGTACAAGTAAAAGTGAGCCTGCGCAGGTGCCTGCGCACGTAGAT
>JADWOT020001333.1:0-165536 GCA_036345935.2 Taenia hydatigena
TTGTAATAACTCGATCAGTGTACTACCTTAATTTCACGAAGTGCATAGTTTTCCATGAGCACATCTTCATGCTTAATGCTGTGGCACTTTTACTTCGAAATCCACTTTTGCGCATATCAGTGACCAGAAAAAGTTGCAGAGCATGTCTATTAGCAAGGCTCTCAGTTGAGTGCAAAGACGGCTTTCCGAATCGCATTGGGATACACAAAATGAGTGTGTTTTTTGCTTGAAATTTGACGTAAAGTGCATTCAAAACTAGTGGCTCGTAAAATCACTATCAAACGCTGATCATAAAATTCCACTTTATCATTACCTAATTTATTCAAACTGCAAAAGTGTTTTGACTCAGCGCATTGCAATGCCATATTTGTCTTGTCATATCAATCAAGCAACGCACAACTAGTTACTTACAATCAGTTATTCGGGTTTTCTCACCTACATAGATCCGCAATGGTGCCTCCTTATATGAACCTACCAACGTTCCTTTATGCAATCACATATTTTCAGAAAAGGAAATGAACTGAAAAGTGTGCCAAGGTGTAAGGAATGCCTACATAATTGGTAATGCTTTCGCTGTGCCCCAGCAAGAGAGTAATTGCTATGACGTCACTGCAGTTTAGGTTGCTGAAATGTTTATAGATAGAATTGCTTGAGAGGAAACAGAAAACGAAATGAAAAACTAAATTATGATGGCAACAAGAAAGGGTAAGATGTTTATGCGAACAGCTTAATTATATATGGGCTTGTGGTAACGTAGAGACGTGTGAATTTCCTGATACCTCGTGTTCATAAAGCTAATCATCCAACTGAGGGAATTGACCTTTATACTGCAGAGCTTCTCGAGCATGATTTAAGTCTACCTGCATGTTAGGACTCAAAGCTTATCTAGGAAGCTATAAAAGGCTCTTCCTTATTAGCGTTGGAAACGTCTAGCAAAAAGACTGCTTAGGGATGACCTACATATCATAATCAATGTCGTCTTGAGGTAAGTTCTAGCAGCGTAGTTCTAGGCCAGTGTTTGGCTGATGCTTAATTTCATTTCAAAAAAACTTCGAAAAGAGGGTGCATAATGGCATGCATATTCCTTGGCATTATGAACAGGAGTGGTGATTAATCTTTGTGTCCATGTGCTAATCTTCAAAGTTTGCGTGACCATGAAGCAAAGACAGGTTTACTAGCGCCGCCAATGTGTAAAAGAGATCCCACGTTTATCCCCACTTCTCTACTTTCCAAATTCGTCGAAAAACTAACTGTTTTGCTGAAAGCATACCTATTCGCGTAATTTAGCCGTGTTGAGAAGAACTTAAAAATGCGTGTTGTAGACTCCTCTCTAAATTGCTAAATTTGACAACTGATCTGCGAAATAATTTAACTGAATTCCGCTTGCCTAAATAACATTGATGAACAAAGTTATGCATTCCTACTTAATCTCGACTCTAACAGTGCTAGCCAGAACTAGGGACAGAAAACCACAGTTAAGTTGGATTATTCTGATCTCCGGCATGCGTTTTGTTCGCTTTAATCTGGGTCCTGTCATTGCTAACTTTTTCAAATCGGCTGATGGCGCAACGGTTTTCATTTTATATTCTTCTCTTAACTAAAATTTGCTTCTAAGGCCAAATCGCATGATTCCATGATCACTGACCTTTTAGAGACAGTAAGACGTACGATATGCGAATGCCTCGACTCTGTTAACAAGGCAAGCATTTGCATGGCAGTTCCGAAGTAGAATCTGTCCCCCTTTCAAAAATCACCATTTATACATGAACAAGTAGAAATGGATTAATAAATGTACCAGCGCAACTCTGCTGCCTCACTCACAGTCGCTCACCCCTTTGAGGACTAACGAAAGCATCGAACAGCATTTTGAACAGATGAAATTTGATCTCCAAAGTGAACGCAAAAACGCTGGCTTTTTGAAAATAACTGAGTCGCTGCTTATGAAGTGTTGTGCGCATTGTTGATACTTCCTTAAAATGCTTAGCCCTTAGATGAAAAATAAGGTGCGGTCATCAATTACGAGATGTTCGCGAGACCATGAGCTATTAAAACTGTGACAGATCCATGCAAAACACAAACAGGATTATTTCGCCTCACCATTCCACCAAGACTCATGTCAACAAAGAAACATTAAATTTACGATTGCTGTCCTAAATCAATGTAAACTAAGTGCATACAGACGCTCGCAGTAGCGTCCGCCAAAGGGAATGTGAGACATGGATAATTTAGCAGTAAACAAAATTTGTGAATGGTGTTATGCTTTCTGTATCAGGGAGTTGCTACTAGCAGGCAGCCACTGCAAACCATTCTTAGCCTCATCATTAATATCCATGAATTATTATATCCAGGAGTGCTTTTGGACCCCAAATGAACAGCCTACACTTTAATATAACAAAGAGTATTAAATGTCAGCTTCCTTATGCACCTACTTCCCACAGAATACAAATTAGCATTAAATAAGCTACCCACCCATCTACTTGCACACTCGCTCCATCTGTTTGGATGTGGTGAGTGCACAATGCTAGAGCGGGTAGCTGTTAAGGAAACAAGACATGGTAAAGCCGAGGCGATGAGGTAGGCAAAACTCAAATGGCTCACAAATGCTTTGACTTTTGGTCTTCAGGGACTGCTAAACATTTATTTCTTGCTCCTTCCATGTCCACAGGGGCGATACGCGACTCCACTGGTGGCACGTCAAACACTGCGCATGTGTCATAACGGTGAAGCATGGCATCTGGTCGAAGGCGAGAGGTTGGTAACAGGAGTAGGTGAGGAAAGTAGGAGGAGAAGGGTGGAAGGCTAATAGGAAGTGAATATAAGGAAATGAGTGCAAAGGTAAATTAAGAGAAAGGAGTTGGTAGTAAGTGAGTGAAGTGAAAATAAGGATAGAAGATCGGTGGTGATGAAGCAGTTCAGAAGGTTAGGGCGATATATTCGAATATCATGGATGTCGAGGATTCAAGCCTCCTACAAGGCATGGTAATTTCTTACCTTCCATTTTTAATGCACCCACCCGTCCAGCTGCAATGCTCTGTTCGACCTAAATGGTGCTACTACAAGCAGCGGGACCCGAGCTCACAGTGTTCTGATCAGTAGTAAGGGACCCTATCCACTAGGTCACGGAACCGATGCTTATTCTGATATATTTGGATTACATATTTGCAAATACTCTCGCATTTGATTCTTTCACGTCACACTCATTGCTGACAACACGTTAGCACCATTTTTGAGGAGATGCATCAACTGTTCCTCTCCCCCTTCTTTCTATGGATTTTACGCCATCTTATAAAATCGCGGTTTGCGATTGATGATTACAGTGACAAGACTTAGCTGTCCATCAGATAACAGCGTCACGACCTATACATTTGGACTTCTTAAAGAGGTGATATTGGATACAGCTCAGCTGGACCCCGCATTCCTACTGATCAAGGATAGATTTTCAGTTACAGTCACGACAAAATTAGGTCAGATCACCATTTTTAGCATCGTAAGTACAGCTTTCCCTTTATAAAATTGCGCATTTAAAAATATTTTAATATTTGGACTAATTCTATAACATTGGCAAATTAGGGGCAAACCGCTTTAAATATCTAGCTTTTTTACCGTTAAATGGAAGGCAATAGCCTCCTTTTAGTTATAAGGATGATATTATCGTCTTGAGGCGAGCTGTTGCTCACATGTATCCTGTCTGTAAAAATGAATAAACAAAAATCACATAATGCGACAAAATCGCATTTAACGAGCATTTAGTCTTTGAAAAAAGAAGTTTCTTGCACTTGACTGACCTACAATTGCCTTCACAACAATAGCATGTGCAATTATGGAGAGATCGCCATGGATGGCTAAACAGAGGCTTAAGAAATCCAAGTGGAATCTCTAAAAACATAAGAGAAACCTATACGGCTTGTGCATGCTAGCGTTTCGAGCACAGAAGCAAGAAATAAAGCAAGTAAAGCGTGAAATGCTCAGTTAGCAAAATACTAATGCAAGGAAAGCACAGTTTAAGGCCGTTGGTAAGAGTCTCAGATTGCGTCAATCTCAGGCTAATTAATTTAATCAAATCCGGAGCAACAGCGTGATGACCGCACTAATGCATCCAAGCCAACGCAGCTAGCAAGGGCTGACAAGCGCCGGTGGACGTGATCGCTGTACTAAGCCTCTCTTGAAAGTGCGGTCTAACGGCAGGTTTCATTAAATTTGTCCGATCCAAACTTGCTTACCACGATGACATCGTACCATTCTGGAGATGGATGCTTGATTAGCTTCGTCCAAGTAGGTATTCATGTTCTTTCATTGTGCAGACCTCGTCAAAACTCGTGAGCTAATTTGAACTAACCTTTGTAGTGGCCAAGAGAATTTTCTAGGTGCGTAGGCCACCCAAAAGGGAGTACCTGAAATGTCTACTTGATTGCTTCCATTGAACATGAGGCGACAAGTGCACGCAAATCTCTTTGCAGGGTAGTAATCATCAGCTTTTGATGTGAGAATAGCAAACCCTGGTTTTCGCTCTGAGTTTATTAAATTGCAAATAAATTATGACTATCTAGCCATTCTATTAGTTGTAGGGGTATAAATGTTAAGGATGGAAGGACTAATTCCGTGCCGTTGGCAGTCAGGTCCGCCGCAGTTACGACAGGCACAAATCGGTGAATGTGAACCAACTCATTCCAACAATTTCCTCAAATGCCTTCATTGCCTCAATTACCCACGTGCCAATGTGCATGTGCGCAGCTTGCCAGCTTTAAGAATCTTCACCCGTAGAATGAGGGTAGTTTCAAAAGGCACAACTCGCCATGCTTTGCTCAAGCCACGGCAAACTATGAAAAGTTTGGCTTCGTTTCTTTGACCCATGTGATTGGTATTTTAAATCACCAAATTCTGTCTCTGCCTCATTTTCACCATGTTGCCCATTTATTTGTTGGGTTCTTGGTTGATATAACAGCTAAACGTAGGTGCATTGCACAGCATATGTGGGGTGCAATGAGCACATTAAAATTATCACAGTAATGCGCATGCCTTGCATCACGTAGTCGTAAAGCTCTTGAATTTCGTTAACGCACTCGTGAGCCATTTCGAAGCATTATGAGATGGTGAGCTATTTTGTCAGATATTTGGTAATGTGAGATTGGAGTCGCACACCCGTTCCAGTCCCAAAATACAATGAATGGACTTAAGTGACGAAGGTTAAAGTAGTTAATGGGTTTGCACTGACAATCGCCTATGTATTTGCAAGACTGATGCGACGGAAAATAGATGCACGAAAGTCGGTCAGGGAAGTGGCACAGCATGTCGAAAGGTGGTAGCACTAGAAGGTAGAGGTAAGGATTCGTAATTTTAATGCTCAAAGAGCATCGTAATTGTTTGAAATGGAAATGGTGAAGAAGTGAAATTGTGCGGCAGTGTGTTATAAACTCTTGGATTAAGGGGAGAAAGACAGCGACCATTAGGGCGACACATTTCTTAAGGGAACGATTTATTTTTCGCCATCAGTCTGATAATCGGCCTTACCACAGCTGTCACTGTTGTTTAAAGCATTCGCACCATAATGGTAGTTTACTAAGAGGAAAGGGGTAGTGCGATGATGCGACGACTTCGTGTTCCCTTCACCTAGCCATCCGTTCATAGAAACCGCCAACAGTGCTAAACTGCATCCCCGCAAGATTACTCACATTGTGCTTGGTCAGTGAAAGACAAACAAATAAGCGCAATGTTTGTTCCATGGGCTCTTTTGATCCACGGAAAACATTGTGGCGCCAAAAGAGTAAAAAAACAGAGAGATAATGAGAAGATGGCAGTGATATGGAGTTTATCTGCATTCACTTCCCTTAGATACAGCAAATGACATGTTCTATAAATCTAAAGCAGAACATCCACAAATCCAACTTTCTCAAATGGACTATTAATGCACTGTCCAGCCAACCGTCAGCAGCTGAAATCGCTTAAGTATACTTGCATTACAGATTTTTTAAATCAGGTTTTCTACACCCATTTTTAGATATGCCAAGGATTCTACCTAGATAATCAAAATAGTGGCCTAGGAGTAGATGCCTTCATTATTAAGAATACCAGAAGTGGTGAATGCAGTGAATATTTACAAGAATTTCACTGCGAATAAATGAAACTTGCAAAGTGGGCGAACAGTCCAAGCACTAAGATGAACATAAAAGACGTTGTAATAGAAGCATGCCTCTTGCCATTGTCATTGACTTCACCGTTGACATGCGTGTAGATCAAGGAGCAGCACGTGTTGCGAGTGACATGGTATTCTGTCTTGTTCTACCTGATGTCCAAACAGAATCGGCACCGTGATATGAGGTTAATTAAGACTGCAGTACTTCACTTCTCAAAGGTTATATTGATTAAGTGCGTGGAGTCGAACAATCTCTCAAGTCGTGAGTCGCACTCTACCTCTCCGAGAACAAGTTTTATCTTAGTGAGATCAAGCTGTTTAAGCTAAAACATTCTGAACTTTGTGGCACAAAATTACTTCTGCTCATTTTTCCGACTCAACAGCCGTGATGACCCTGGGATTTATGTATTTGGAGACGCAGCGGCATGAGGTCAGTCACGTCTGTGCAATTGCAAACATTCATACGCCAACATTCAGGGCCGATCCATGAGTTATTAACATATGCCTGTATTGTGCAACTTTAGAAGGCCTTTTTGGCCATGTCTGATCCGTTGACAAAATTATGCAAGTATATAAGCTGACGTGAGCGGAGGCACTCCCAACCACTGCCCTGTTTTGCCATTGCAAATTATACACAGTCCTAATTTAATTTAATTGCCATGGGCTCTCTATTGTAGAGGACCTAACATTACAAGGCACGCAACGCACACACAGCATGTTGTATAACCAATAAATACGAAACCTTGTATGAACGAAGGCAAAGAATGAACACTGAGAGCGCTAAGGACGACCCAGCACTGCGAAGTTTACGCAGGCTTATATTCACCGGATTAATGCTGGGCTAGATGCAATTCCTGCGCCTCGTTGCATCCAAAACACATCCGTGTGAAGTAACTTCGTGATTTAAAGACTTCGCTTTAAATGCGTTGTTAAAACCGGAATCTGCGATTTTGCAGCTAACGTAAAATCAAACAGCGACTCAGTAGAAGTCCTATAGCTAACTCATTCGCATGGACAATCTTTAGGGTAAATAAAACTGATAAATTACCAGTAAAAAACGCTTAAATGCTCTGCGGGCCCCACCAAAGTTCATCTAATTTTGTTTTAATTACATAGAAGCAGCAAAGCTGTTCTACGATACACTGAGCAAGCTGAACAATGTGCAAACAGGTCAGTTAAGAGGTTTCAAACATGTGCGGAATGAGATGCTGAAGCGGTATTACGAGATGGCTGACAAAAACACCAGGATCAATCTAATTGTGCCACTCAGATCAAAACGAGTGCCCATTTACTTAGCGTTTTATTTTCTAATAACCTGACACAAAATCTTCATTGGAAAACACACATACCTATGCACGCTGACATGAGCATAAATGCATTCGCACTTATTTCCTTAGGTATAAATGAAAACGGAAACGCGCATCTTTAAATGGAATAAAGCCTGATTTGAGAACTCAATGACAATATTTTCGAATTTCGAATGTGATTGCTTGGAGGGGTCAGTCACGCAAAGTAGACTAAACGAAAGTGCCCCATGACTTCTCTTCAGGTAGCTTCACTCTTTACCCCTATTACCGTTTTAGAAGTCACTGCGCTTCACTTTGTTTCTGCATCTTACCCAATTAGTCATCCGCACACTTGGCGTGTGGCAATTACATGGTGTCACAAAATAATCACACTAGCGTACAGTGGGTGACCATGCATCAAGTGATAGTGGAATGATTGACGAAAGCAGACAAGTGAGGTGGACTTCAAATGTGTTTTAGGCCTAAAAGCGCAACTCTTTGACGCTTTCTCACTATTCTTAGCTTGCATGCGGAGAGAACCTATTGCTAAATCCAGCGGTCTCGCTAAGGGCCTCAGAAGTGCAAGTGGATAAATTAGAGTGCTGCTTAGTCGTATAACTGATCTGGTCGTGTTTCTTCTGATATTTTACTTCTTTGATAAGACGCGAGAGTGCAACCAAAGAAACTTGATGATGGGCTAGTGATAAGTATTTTTGGCACAGGCAGTAACTTTTGCTGCCCCCAAGTTATTTGTCAAAACATTTTTCGACACCATGTGCAGTCTTCAACTAGCTGCCGATTCCACATCTTCCTCATTGCTCTACAAGACTGACAAGTGCTCTAGCATCCTGCATGCTTTTTAAGTCACCTTATGCGCTACTGGGTCGTTCCACATGCTGATGGCCTAGCTGCCGCAACCAGCATGGCAGCTGACAACAAGCGGGTGGTACGAAATGGATAAATGGATGAATCAATGAAGCTGATAAATGATTGGATAGTTAATACGGGATCTGCTCAAACAACAGTTATCGTAAGCTGTTTAAGCACAAACTAGAAGAGTGGATAGAGGCGAAAAAATGGACGCGTCTCGCATAGATGAAATTGATTGAGGTAAGCAGGCAAGCCTTTACATGATTATCTTTTCCAGTCATCCTTGGCAATGCAGTGGTGCATGTGGCCGGGAATAAGTGCATGGATATCCTGCAGAAGGACACAGATGGAAGCCGATTTATTGCTCAAGCCCTCCGGTCTCTGGCCTACCAACACTTTAGTGCGCAATACGGACGTCGGCCAGGAAGTACAGGTGTTTCACATTCTGAGGTTATTTCTGACCCTTATAGTCAGCGCACTGATGGGCTCGGAATCCAGTAACGAAGGTCAATGCAAACTCAGTCTTTGCATGGCTGCTATTGCACGTCTTTGCTTAAAATTCTGATGGTTGCGAGAAAAGAAAGCAATTTTTGCAACGCGCTGATGTGATTGGCATTGCGTAGTGATGTAGTGGAAAATGACACTCGTTTAATGCATTGTTTCCAAGCGAAAACTCACGTCTTCCAATTGCGTTCAGTAGGTAAAATTGTATTAAAAATGACCTCGAAACCGGTGTAATTGGGACGATTCGAGGTAGACTATAGCAGTCTTCTTTTGTTTTCTATGTATTTACATTCAGTCGGTAGATCTGATCGACTTTGAATGCGTAGTAGTAGTGGTAGTGGTAATAGTAGTAAGTGCACGTAGGTGGGTTGGAGGGAAATAAAAGAGGTAGGCACTGGGTAGTCCACTACAACTACTACCTGGAAAGTGTAAGCAAGAGGAGGTAAGTGACTTACCCAGTGTGCAGAAAAAGAGGCGCAAATTAAAGAACAAGATTAGATTTGTTTGTACAGTAAGGGCACTCGAATGGGAAAATGTAAAAATGCGAATAAAAGGAAGTAAAGAGATGTGTAAGTAGCACAGACTGCATGGGCAAGGGAAAGTTATGAGTAGGGCCTGCTTGGCTGCCAGCTCTGATTTCTTCCTTGTTGGTGCGTGTGTGACAATAGGGGAGGAGGAACTAGGCGTGGTAAAATGAGGAAAAGAAGGTAAGAAGATTTCTGCGGTGATAGATAAATTAGTGGAAGATTGAAAGTGTAGGGAAGAAGAGGAGTAAAAAAGGGAAGGAGGGGGAGGACAAGGCGTCGACGACGATAAAATGAATGAAAGAAGTGGAGAATGAATGCGTTGCGATGAAGACGAGCGTTTGTTTGTGTCAATGAAGCAGGGGGCGAGAGGCAGGGAAAGGGGAGGAAGGAGAGGATGAGGAAATGTTAGGTGGTTAGATGGAAAGAAAAGACAGTGATGTATAAGTATATGCATGAGACTTGAAATAACAGTATTTGTGGTAGGAATATGAAAGGAAGTAGAATAAAGAATGCGTCAACAATAAAGGAAAGAAGGAAAAATAGTAGATGAATGATCATATGTCATTTAAAAGGGGCATTGGAAAAGAAGAATACGAGAAGGGAAAATAAGAAAAATTGGAATGGAAGGAATGCTATGCACGCAATAGATTTAGGTGAGAGAGCTGTGAGTAGATAAGGAAAAAGTAAATAAATATGTGTCACATAGTTGTGATGGTTGAAAAATGGCGAAAGGAAAAATAGTGGAGATGAACTTGATGGAACCAAGTTTATGAATGAAGAAGGAAGTAAGTGTTTGATGTGTCTTTTTAAAATCTTTCGGATTTTCTTTTTAAGAACGAGATCCATTGAAAGAATGATTTTTGGCAGTGCGGTGAGGTGCGTAGTACAACGATGCTAATGAAAGGTAAGGAAGGAGTGAGAGAGGGAGGAAGAATGTGGAAACCCTTACTTTTCCCTCCATTACTGCTATATGCAAATAATAAGAAAACAACGAAAACAATGGAAGGGAGGGGTATGAGTAAAGAGAGAACGAAGGAATGAAGGAAATGAAGGAGGTAGAAGGGAGGGTCAATAGACGTGATGGTGGTGGGTTGAAAGAGGTGAAAGTGGTATGATTGATAAATAAACAATTTTACAAAAGCTGGAAAAGGAAAGAAAGAAAGAAAGAAAGGAAGAGAAAGAAAACAAAAGGTATCTTTTTGAGTGGTTCGACTGCAATCGAAAGTGTCACACATGCGTGATGGTGGGAAGGTAGGTCGGATGAGGTTAAAAAACAGTGGATTTAAAAGCACTAAGGCCAAGAGCTTAGTTTATTTAATAAAATGTAATAGAAATACCTTTTTGATAAGTAAGGTTAAATTTCGTTTAAATAGAATTTGTTATAGAAAGGAAATTCTTGGGGACGAAGAAGAGAGGGGCAAGAGAAGAGGAAGGAGTGGCTGCTCTGCGTTGATTAAAAGGGCAGCAGTAGCAGCAGTTAGCCTTAAAATGAAGGAAAATAACTACGAGGCCTTAATTCTATTAAAAAGTCATGCAGTAAAATCCAAATCCAAAAGCGATTTCCAGAGCATTGAAAGTGAGCCAAATGATTTCCAGGGTACAACATTACGTCATCTGAACTTAGAACGAGGTCTAACCCCCGACCTGGAGGAGGCAGTCATATAAAGACTTGCCTACTTAACTCAATCAGCTGCAGTTGCTTGAAACGTCCACAGTATCGAATATTAATGCAAATTACTACACATCCACATCATCTGCATCGAGTTATTTCATTTGAAGAAGACCTCTACCGAGTTGGATCGGATCGGGCTAACAACAGCAAAATACGTTACTGCTGACCTATTTTTAAATCCATGCAAGGGCACACGCAATGCAATCTGCATTAGTTTAGCCAACATCTTAAAGATGCGTAAGCATGCCTGTCTAATAGCATAGTCGCCTACGTCCTATATATTATGCCAATAACAACTTCTTCACATCGATTCGCTAATTACGTCACAAGGTACCTCAATTTTTAATGCTTTGTGCCCCAAAAATCACTTATAAAAATCTGACAGGCTTTCCCCTAATTATGAATAAATCTATATAATATCAATGTAAATTACAAGAACGTGCAGCCAGAACTTGCACGCCTGAGTACCACGATGGGTCGTTGGACTTTCCAGATTAAGTGGATGAGAAAGTGACTAGAACTGGATGTTGATGATCACTTGTTGCATAAAGAAGCTTCAGTTGGATAGTTTTCATTCAGATTTCGAGTGGTAACGTCTCAAGTTGGTTTGATTAACTCTGCGCCCTCTGGATAACTTTACTGAATCCCTTTCGCACTTATTTTTTCTCCGGCAGTTGCTGAATTTTACCATTAAGCGGCTATATAAAGACATTCTCGTCCAAGCACTTAGTACCCACCACAGTGCAAAGGATATAAAATGGCTGGAAATACAAACGCGGAGGGACACCCTCATTATTATAATCGTGCAAGACAGCATTGCGATAACGTAGAGGAGTTCTTTTGTGGACTTGCGCCGATAGTACTGGACATGCGTGAATGGTCTGACGAAGGTGGAGAAGGAAGAGAAAGGATGCAGCTAAGCGATTATGACTGTGTTATTTTATATCTTGATCACCCGGATTTCGAACATCGAGACTGTGGAGTGTGGCAAACCTCAGATCTATGTCCATAATTAGACTACGTGCAAAAGATGTTCGAGGACGTAAATGGCTTCTACTTTCTCCCTTTTTCCAAGTTATTTGATTGTTGTCGCACTTGGTGCAACCGACGGCAAAACAATTGGACGATCAATTTAGTAGAGGTGATGCAGTGGGCCTGTCTCCATGTCATATGGGAAAGAACTGGGGCTTTACACGCCCAAGAATGTTTGCGATTAGTCAGTCTACGGCAGCATTCAATGAAGTGCCCAAAGCTTTCAAAATGAAATATTTTGTAATGATGTTTGAAAAGACCTTCACTTTTTATTAGTGCAATGGGTGGGTCCGGAATAAATTAGAAGTGATTTGGAATTATTGAGCCGTAGGTAATAGATTGGCTCAGTGCTATTATTGTTGTGGAGGCGTTCTTGTAAGCCATAAAGGCATCATTATCTCTCAACATTTAACCACCGCGTATGAGAATATGAATTTGTACAGTACCAATAAATTCAAAATGCAATTCGATGCATCCATGACTGCTCACTTACATTATGTCACTTAACTAGTCTGTCACTTAGGGTTGCTTGATTTTGCTACTTGAGCTTCCTAAATTAGCCTGCTTTCCTGCAGACCGCATAATCACACGCGTGAAATCTGGTGGCATGCACTCGCATGCACCAAGACGAATTTTTCCTGCCGCATTATTTTTGTTTACCTCTCAATGTCCAATTCAAATTACGACTTTATTTGCCTCTTTACAATGTTTGGTATATACGCTGAGTTCACGTTGCCGACTAGGAAATGTAGAGTCTAAAATTAGACGACGGTGATTTTCGCTTTCTCGTGACTAACCGTACGCCCTCAAAATGCTGTTTAAATAAGGGGACATTAACTTGAGATCGGTGAGTATTGCGTGTTACGATCCGCAGTCGTAATCGTAATCAGATTTCAAATCTAGGCCACAACCAACCTCAAACCGTGTGAGTGTCATTGAGGTGTGAAAGATTAAATTACCATGAGGTTGGTCTTTCAATGCTAAACAGGGTGACCCACTCTTATCAAGAACCTGATAAGCCCGTGAAGGTGGGTTCGCCAGTTGCTTTTGCTTGAGGAGTCTAATATTTTTAAACACGCATGGCTCAACTGCCCATGCAAGTGTTGTATGCTCCACTCGCAATTAATTTTGGAGTCCATACGCCATTTTGCCACCATGGCATCACATCATTAAGAGATCATGAGCATTGATGGCTTGAGTGTAAGTTGGGAGAGCGATAGTCGACCACTTCATTGCTCTCTCATAAAATCCAAGTTAAATCATCAGTAAGTTGTGACGTATGTTGACAGCACCTGGTTCGTCTGCAGTCACATCAAATGGCTAGCTGGTCGGGATTGAATTGGCCGTCGGTCAGAGTGTTAAATGACTGACCAGCCGAACCATCAACCTGAACGGCTAACCGCCCAACTGACCAGCGACTCTCATGGGCTCTATCAATGGCACGGTAAGGTGTCAGAGGCAGTGCTGTCCTTTCTACGTCCTCTGAGGATACATACGCACCACCAACAACAACAAGAATGCAGACCCAAGAACACAATTGTTTGGTCGAACCACACCGTGGGCAAGTTTGGAAACTGGACAAGCGGTGTCAGCCTCTCAGATCGCGGCTGTGTGTGGTTTTTTTTGCAGTGAAATCCGAATCCAAATATGATGTCAAGAGCAATAAAATGGAGCTAAATTATCCCTGGGTGCATAACATCACGTCCTGCTTCCAAGAGAGCAGGTATAAAATTGGGAACCCTTGAGTGATAAAAAGGGATATTAAGGAGAAAGTTGGACAGCAGCTATAATATTATCTGCCTCTTACGAAGTTGCAACTGCTCCTTATCTCTTCCATATTTAAAAGTTCAAGGAAATACCCTCATATGCCGAATAGGAGTAAGCACATTCCGATCGGTGCAAAGCATGGAAAGGTAGCTGCTCACCGATTGCCACTTCAAAATCTCCGTGCGGGACGAACGTTTCCAACATCCAGGGACAACTTGTGTTTGCAGTCTATACACGTGTGTTTATAAGAAAGTTGTAGGTCTGTAGAATGGCCTATTTTTGATCGCACACACACGCACACACATACAGTGAAGCCACATGTTATTGGGTTGCTTGAGTTGTTGCGCTGGAGAGCTTGTTAAGCGATATAGCATACACTTTCAACTACGCGACGAGCTGCAATATGGAAAGTAGGTAGCATTAACACTCACAAGAATGTTCATGCAAGCACTGTGGCAGTAGAAGTACATAGGTTGCCGTGCCAAAATCAGTGAATTCGGACTACAGGCTTAAGTGTGGTTGTGAGATTAAGAAAGGATTTGTCATATTCGGTATAGACACCTAGCTAGCCAGCCACAAATGGTCATCCTTTAGTTACTATGCTAAGAAGCGCTATATCGTCTATTGAGTGTTTTAATGCCTATAGCTAACATGTAGGCTTCATGCTCTTGAAGCGTGTATTCTATAGACCACAATCTGTTCAAAAAACCGAATTGAAGGGGTACAAAGGATCGAAAACCACTGCAAAGCGGTCCAAGAAGTGTCACATAGAACGGTGGTGATTTGCCTGTAATGTAGCCAAGATTCCAATTTTTCTGTGCAGAAACGGAACAAAAAGACTCATCATGCATAGTGAAGTGATTCGAACACCAACAGATGAAGAGGATGCCTCATCTGGTATTCTGCGTGTGTGGAAGTCGTAAACTACTATCTTCTGACATCATCAGTGAATATGTCCAGGAAATTCACTCCCACCTACACCTAGTTTGGATGGCTGGTGGATGGATTTTGGAGAGAATACTCTAATTGAAGAAACGCTGCAGCAATCGACACGGACCAGTGAATGGCGGAGGTGTAAGTGAAGACGCAGAGTGCTTCGAGTGTTACATAAACTTACACTTTCTCTGCTTTGCCTCTTCTGCTCCCTTTTCTCCTTAATGCAAGTGAGCTTACCCTCTTTTCATCTTCCTTGGCACTGCGTCAAGTGAGTTCAATTGATTAATGCCATCGACTTCAATGAACACGTTTTACTTCCCATGTCTCACCAGCATAGCATGCCTGGCACCCTAGTAATTCATGTTGTCTTTCCCCCATTTAGCTTCCTGCCTCTGACCAAAAGTGCAGACAACAGAATATAGACTGAAAATGAGCACCGATATAAAGTGAATGCGATGCACAAATCCCGATAAGCTAAAAATATCTTCGCACGTGAGTAAAACATGCTGCGACCGGTTTGCCAGCGGCCAAGTCAGCAAGTGATTGAAGCGCAACTGGCAATCGAGGTGAAAATAACGAGCTATTAAGTTATTTGTTCGGGCACGTAGTCCCCCGCAATTCGTAGTCTGCGGTTTTGAGGAACCCACACACAAAGCAGTCACGAGTAATTATGCCTTAGTGGTTAAATGGTGCGGATGTGATTAGATTGTAGGCCGACAAACAACGGGGGTGGCCGAATCGTTGTGCTTGATAAACTACAACAATTCTTAAGGTCCTTCCTAACTTACTACTGTATTTTGTTTGGATCCAGATACGAATGACCAGTGAAGGTCGACATCCCTTTGCTAAAGGAAGGTATCGAACGCACTCATTTAGGCGTCGCCTCCCCACCTACGTCGCACAACAATGAAAAGTTGTATTCATGGGAAAACCATAATCAAAGAATCGCTATTAATGGGACGACATTTTGCAGCTGTACGTAATTTGGGCTAGCAATTATTCCTCTAATGTATCGAATCTAGTGTCCGGTCAGGAAGGCTGGAGGTGAAGGAAGGCTAAAGTTGCTTTGTGCCTTTCTAGAAGCACGTGTCTTGGCATCACAACGATGGCATCGAGACATTGTTGTCTTCCACCACAATCGACTATAAAGTATGCCTTACCGTTCCCATGGTTAGGTTACATCAACCTAAGAATTTGTTTTGAACGATATTCTCTTATTGTGCCTACAATCAGATCTCTTTAACATATGCGTCATAATTTAAATCCACAAATCTCTTGAGGAGTAGTAAGTATTGCAAGATCTAGTAAAGTGGCGCTATAACTTAACAGCCAGTTACCGTAGAACAATAAGAGCGGAAGAAATGTTCACGCACAGCACTTGCAGCGCTTTAATGATGATCCTATGAAAAGATTTCTTATTTTCTTATTTCAAACCAAGGCTGGGAAAGGGAATTGGAATAGCTTTTACAAGTGTGTCACGCTTGTTCTACTAGGACATAGACGCAAATTCAACCAGCCTCGCAATTTGCCAAACTGCGGCGAATGCGTAACCACCAGCACCAACCATCGGGCTATAATTAATCGAGTAAAGAAAAGGATTATGCGGTTGCTGTCCTGAAAATGCGCACCACTTACATGGCAGCTGACTTGACACCTGGATGACGGTACCTGCCACTTAGATCGTTAAAACGGGTGGGGAAAGGCTGTCACGCCTCAAGTTCCTGTCAGGAGAGGCCGTTTCCATTTAATCCGCGTTCGTCGCCATGGTTAGTCTCATGGATCACTAATAACAATGCGTCATTGGAATGGGACCAACTTGGCTGCGTCTTTAACTAGAGTCGACTGACAGCCACATCGCATGCGGAGCAGACAGGTACATCAGTCAACACATGACTCCTCTGAAAATGTTTCTACCCGATAAATGAGCAATTATCCTGTAATCTGCAAAATCATCGGGTGGACCCTTATAATGCCGAGATTCAAACGAAAAGGGTATGCCAAGAAAAAGATCGGAGACGAGCTGAGCTAAGCCAAGCTGATCAGATTTATATTTTTCCATTCTACCTCTTCACGCGCCACCACGAAATATGGTCTTTGAGAGTAGGCTTACAATGTGATAAGCGAATGCGCATGCTGAGAAGCATGAAAAGGAAACGAAGATTGCGAAGGTAATAGGAGAAAGTAGAGTGCGCTAAAGAAGAGGAAGATGGTGATGACGATGATGAGTCATGAGGCAAACGATAGTGCTGCAATAGTCTAGCGGTCAGGACTTCACGTCTTGGCTGCCAGATCCCATGTGCAGGTTCCAGTGCAACACCCCTTGCATCGTCTCCCCTCCTACTTCACTGCGTCTACTCACCCAACCACGCACATGCTCATTCAGTTGATAGCTCGCTTAGTACCACGCTTACATATCATGCAGGAAGCGAAAAGTGAAAAATCTAATTATTTATCGCAATATTCAATGTACCTTATGCCGGATCAGCAGAGGCTATTTTAGGCGACCTTAAGGTGCAATGGCAGTACAAGAGACCAAGCAAAGTATTGAAGGAAGTAGTTGAACAACTGCCATCGTTTACTCACTCTGCTACTATGTGTGCGGTCAAAACGATCGACCTCTTGACGTTCCTGGAGGGTTGAACGTGAGTCTTAAGTCTCAAAATCCCGATTGCTGACCACTCCTCCTCATTGCCCGTCGTCGTCGGCTGGCGTGTCTGCTCTGGAAGGCATCTACGGCAAGTTTATATATCACCCGCATACCTCATTGTATTACATTGCATATTATATTGCATTGCATCGCAATTGTCTCATGTACACCGTAGGTACGAACAAAGTATAAATTGTCTATAACGGTAAAGAAGACTGAGTATGGTAATAAAGCAAATTATAAAATTAAGAATGGGTTCAAGAATTCAGATTAAAGCTGAAGGGGTTTAGATTTAAACGGTAAAGAAAGTACAATCGGGTAGGGTGAATCAAGTGGCGCATTTTACAAAATAATGGATTACTTGAAGCTTTGGAACATCTTTCATGTTTCTGAAACGGTTGTCGTCCTTTCGTATTAGTAGAATTACTTAGATATTTTACTTTTCTATGCGTTCTGCTGTTCCTTCTTCCCTCGTATTCACGATCCTTCAGTGTGCCAATTCATACTTGTGCGCCATTTCACTATTATCACACCTATCATCCAGTTTGAAGCACATTGTGTGCCTTTCATAAAAAAAACCGATTTTTTTCATCAAGCCAAATCCTTCATATTTTACTAAGCCACATGACAACATGAGTGGTTTCAAGAATGTATGAAAGAAATGAAGAGCGCTGCACCGCAGCTCCCTATCTACGACTTCTTACCTTTCAGTCAGTTCCCTGCCTCCTGTACCTGAACGTTCATGTCACCTTGCTCATACCGAAGATACGCATGGACAGCCATTGCAATTTGCAATGAAAAATAACATTTTATCCAAGCATGGAATAAGGGATGCAGAAGAGGAAAGTCCCTCCATCAACTTGGCAGCAATCTTTAGGGGTAAAACCACCGGTTCCTTTAATCGCCGCTCTATCCTGCACTACGCTTGCTGTGCCGAAATTGATTTCCTTGCCCTTAAGTGTGCTCTAAATTCCCAAATAAGCACCTGCATCACGAAACCTGCTGATGTAAAGCGATTCCCCTATCATTCATGTTTTACTGCGGAAGCCCTTTTGCACTGTACGCAAGTCTCGGCTTGACTAAATCTGACTAGATTGAACTGAATCAGAAATGATACGATTGGCAACCTAGGCCAAATTATACCAGACTTGAATAGCGTGCCCTATCCGTCACCATTCAAGCCAGTCTCAACACTGATTTGACATGCCCAATCAGCTCGACATTACTTTGTGAAATGGGAATTAAGGGCTTCCCCTTCATTCGCGCAGATATTATTGAATCAAGGTGCGCACATAAGGAGTAGGCCTAAGGATGTCTTTGAAATGGGTGGAGAAAAGCTCTCCTATCCACGCCTCCTTTCTCACGTCCACTTTGACGAATCTTTAGTGAATGGCTCCTTCGTCCCTCACTACGCTCAATATGCTCTCAAGAATTGCGTCTTGCATTGTGTCCTATTGTTTGTGCTTTACGTATTCGACTCAACGGGAACAGAAGAGTGAGCTTCCCTGCAGAACATTTCCTCACCATTATTTTTCCTCTTTATAGCCACAAGAAAGTTTCGTCCTTCTGACCCGACTTACGCTTACCGTCCCTCCTCCCCCACCATAATTATTATCAGTACTTCCTGCCTCCTCTTTCCACCTCATCATCTGCCAAAGCCCTCTTTGCAAATCTCCTTCATCTCCCTGCCAGTCTCAAATGACGCTCGCAGATGAGGCAAGGAAACACCTGCCGCTGGCTTTGTCGATGAATAGTCGCATGGCTGTGTCTTGTGCACTGCTGATCTTGAATGTGTTGGCTAAATTACTTGTTCAGTCCCCAGTTTTTCAGGCCTTTTTACCTTCACATGTGGGTTTTGCGCCAATCCTTTCTCTTTTGCACTGTTTTGCGCATACAATTTAACGTGGAAATGTTTTTGATGGCATTTGGTTTTGTGCCTTATCAACTTAATTAACTGACCATGAAATAGTTTTGCTCCTGGATTTGATGTCTTTGCCCCTCTTATCAACCTTACTTACATGCCTTTTTGGTGGACACTTTATTTATAAAAGTGGTGATTTTGACAATCTCTTTCTGTCCCACTTGCACCATGTAGTTCTTTGAGCTTCTTGCGCCTACATATTCATCGTCTTTATTTGCCTTGGCGGTGCCTTTACTTTACTAGTTCTAACCTCCCCTTTATTTTCTCCCTATCTATCTTCTTTTTTGACCAAAGGAAGTGTCTGGTTGGACAGGCATTTTGACGATGTCTCCCTTGTAAGCACATTTCCTGACACCTCTTCATGTGGTAAGCAAAAGTGGTCACACGGACCGATAACGAACACTTGACATATAAGGTGATGCAGCGTGACCGGTCGGATGACCGGACGACCTCTCGTCTTGCATGTTGCTTTCTCAAGTATCCACTTTGATTTGCTCGCATATTTTTTTGCAGGGTAGGTGGTGATCCTGAATGACTTGCGTCCATTGTTGGAATGCCACTTTTAGCTTGTGTAGTAACTTTGTAAGTTGAAGGCTTATAGCTTTTCCATTGAAAAACCATCGTTTTTGGTTTCTTTAGCGGGTTAATTAAGGAAGATAAGACATTTAGTCTCTTGACTGCTACAGCTTTCAAAGGATAGGTGTTAGACCTTGGATGACAAGTTCCTTTGTAGAATGTGCAATGCTTTTAAGGTTCAAAGCAAGAATTTTCGATCACATTAACAAAGTAATTAGGGAATTCTGTGGAACACTAAAGCAATACAAGCTCGTAGTTCGATTATCACTGCCGTGCACTTCAAAATGGCTGTCAATAGATTTTTGTGCGTTGCCTTCTACGCATAGCATCTTGGGCCGCTGTGGTGCGACTTAGCGTGTTCTGTCCTATCGCATTACACTTTTTAAGGTAGTTAGACATAGCTTAATAGCAGATGGTTTCACGCCATCGCTTCCATCTGGAAAACCAAATATTGCAATGCTCGCATTTAGGTCACCTTCAGAGATCATCAAGAGGAAGCGGAAGTCTCCCACATTGTTTCATAAGGTGGCGAGACTATTTGGCTGACAAGGCAGGCCAGAGCTTCTGGATGGGCTGGACTGCAAAATGCGCTATCCAACGTAAATAAAGTAAGCATTTTTGGAACAATGGCGACACTGCGCACAGAGCTGTTAGGGTATTGGAACTGGGGGGGGGGGGAAGTGACATTCATTTAACTCCTTTCTATACCTATTTCATGTCCACACAATCTGCATACGTGAGTAGACGGACGCTACACAGAGGTGTGAGGGGCTCGGAGGACTTGGCTTAGACAGATAGATAGAGAGAAGCAGGAGTAGAGCGGCAGAATGGTTAACTAGGCAGGGATGTTGGCACCTAATAGGGGTGGAACGGTTGGGGCTAGATGACTGTAGAGGAGCTGAGGTAAATGCATCGAGAAGCGGGTTGCATGTTGAGGTGTGGTGAATACCTGGCGAGGAATTGGGACTGCATTGTAAAGAATTGGGCTCTGTGTTGGTGGCGGCTAGAAGACCGTTACATGAACGGGATACATCAATGAAGGTGACGAACGGGAAGAAGGTAATGCGCATAGTTATGTAAATGCTGTGTGGGTTGACAGAAAGTAGACGAAGCAGATAGTGAGAGAAGTGGATTGAGAGATGATGGGAACTACGTAACTGTGTGGGTGCTTGAGCTGGAAACGTGAGAAAGCAGCCTTGTAGACAATAATATGTGTGGATATGTCCAGGTTGTGAAGCGGCACACAATATGCAATTGGATTGATGAGGACTGGCGTAAGTTATTAAAGAACCGTTATGCAGGGCTATATAAACCACTAATCCAGAATAGGCTAAGGCTGATAAGCAGAAAGATCAAGTTTTAGCGCGGAGAGAAGTAGAAGATGGGGAATTGGGAACCTAGCCAGACAGTTGGGTAAGGGATGTCGATGTGTGAAAGACTGGATTCAGAAATGATAGACACTAGATAAATAAAAATAATAAAGAGCAAGAAGACAGTGTGCTGGACAAGTAGGAGATCAGACTGTGTGTTGCTAAAAATTCGATATTTTACGAGAAATTGTGGCCGAGTGTTAAAGGATTGGGTTTATGTTTGACAACAAGTAGAGAAGAGGATAGGATTGAAGTAAATAGGCAGTGCTATAAGAAGTGGATGTTTAAGGACGGAAAATGAGGTGATAACATAAGGAAATAGGCTAATGATTAATGGAAAGTAGAAATGAAGAAGAGAACGAGGCAATTAGGCAGAGAACTCAGGTTGTGGGGTTATGAGAAGTGATCGACCATCTGGACGTGCTTAGAATTGATGAAAATTAGATGTCTGCAGAGGAAAATTGAGAAGTGATGGAGTAGGAGGAAGCGAGGCAGACAAAAGGAGATTGTCACTGCAAAAAGCAGTGAAGGACTAAGACGGGTAGGTGCTGGAGTGCTGGCGGCGAAGCGCTATGCAGGATTGATTGTGAGAGACAGGGAGCGGCGATTGCGGTGAGGCAGGAAAATATGCTTCTAGCAATACACGTTTTCCTTATTTAAAATAGTTTAGGCGGATTATATTCATATGGACTTGTCCACTACCGATACAAGTCGATGGTTCCGAAACTGTTTTAGAATCTTAGACAAAACGGTAAATTGACTGCGTATTATAGAACATCTAGGCATAACATTTGTCAGCATCGAGGGTTTCAAGCCGTGCTTCTGCCTCTCGCCTAAATGGCACGTTTAAAAATACATAAGTATTAGAATAATGCACTACTTTTGGCTGTAAGAAAAACTAGAGGAAAACCGAAAACTCTAAACAAAGATGTGCACGAGTAAGGATGAAAAGTAAAGAGAAGATGTGGCCTGTGCTATCAAGAATCATCGGGACCAAGATGCACCCATTTTAAAGTCTTGTTTAAGTGTTCCTCTTTATTTACATAACATACATCACTGACTTTTCATTGTGGATTCCAATGCAAGAAAAACAATTCTTATCAAAAGCATTTTCTTTTTCTACACTCAACACCATTTACATGTATTTAGCGGCGCGTGGTTTACTATTTGCGCTAATGAGTCAAAGCGTGTGAGCCGCCATTGAGAAAATTTTTGCCTTATGTATATATATATATGTATATGCATATTTGTGTATATATGCATATCTAAACCTGTACGTTATCATGAAAGTGCGGTTAGCGATTTTTAGGCATGCTGAACACGGTATGTGTAATGATTGCCTTAACGTACTCGAATTCATTTAACTAATTTCATTAAGTTTCGATGCAGACTGCACATATTTACTCAAGGCACTATCTACAAAGGGATAGCGTTTACTGTTATTGGTGGTTTCATGTCTTTAAATTATGAATAAGGGTGAGGATCTAATTTTGTATCGGTCGTTACTAGTGTTTCATTTGTGGGTAATAAATTGCACACGGAAGCGATGAGCTGACTACTTGAGGGCAGTCGAACTGTTTCAGACGAGCCAGAAGTAAGGTTTGAGGTCCCATAGTGATGGTGAGCTTAGAACCGCGGCTCACAATTATTCCAGCATTTGAATGTGAAGGTTCACTTACCAGATGGCGCTTTGAGATACTTTCTTTTCCTTTCTCTAGTCGATAAAGAAATTGGTAACTTGAAAAACGAGTTAAAAATGAGGAGTTGGGTGTCATTTCAGTGAATAGATGAGCAATTTTAACCATTGTAAAGTTAGCGAACCATCTTGGGTGCAACTCATCCATCCTTTCACCGAGTGAAGAATTAGTACCAAACATCGTCTCAGTGTAGGTGTTGGATGAGGTGAGAAACAATTTCGAATCGAAAGTGCCAGGATTAAAGACCATTCCCTTATTTCTGCTCCGTGGTTCCACCTAAGTTGGTTTATTCAGAAATGTGATTTTTGCGTAGGCAAATCTCAACCCAATACCGTAACAAAAATAGCTATGCTGGCTGGAAATTTGAAGGATTTCCACGGATGGCCATAATTTCTCCGCTCCCAGGAAAGATTAATGCTTTCGATCTCTCAGCTGCAAAAGTGATAGTAAATGTCTCCTCTGTGCAGTACAGCCATTGGTGCGCCAAAGGGGTTCACTCTTTTATATCGTAAGGTCTGTTGGCCAATTCGACAACGTGTGATTCATCCAGCTCTTGGTCTATGGGGCGGAGAACTGCAGTCCTATGACGAGTATGTGTGCAAAGGCAAACGTCCAGCAGATTGCGTCCTCGGTGGGACTCCTGATAGAAGTTGCAGTAAGCGTTTGCCCTCGACTTATCAGCGTTACGTGAATTTGATGTAATGAATACTTTAAACGGACCCAATGCAGTTTGAACGAGATTTCCTTATTGGTTTATTATAACTGACTTATTCCAAGCACTAAGCATATCGGTTTGGGTTAGGGCAGTGGAATGCGCATAAGATCTGTCTTGGTGGATTACTCGACTTGTTTAAATAAACAATTTTAAATGGCTATAAGCAATGACACTTACACGCTTAGGTGAATTCGTTGAAAATGGGATGGGTGAAGTTATATTCTGAGAGTTTATCTCTTCTGTAAGGTACTGAATGATTTAGTTATTCAGACGCCTTTATAGGTAGATTTCGCTCGCGCTAAACTCAAGCTAGCCGGTAAAACACGCAGAGCGTAGTATCCATTTTATACCTCTTTGGCTCTTTTCTTCGTCATTGAACCGCTATCATATGGTATCTTGTAATTTTTTTGCATTTCCTTCGCTATCTCTGTTAAGATTTAATGGCATTGCCATTGGTATCTAATGTCTCTTAATCTTTCACATTTTCCGCTTATTTTAAGAATAAGATCAAAGAGACAAATATGAGCAGAGTGCTAGTTGCCATCAGAATTGATTTGATGTCTAGAATTGTTGCCTCCCTCTAAAAACTGATTACTCGTGTTGTTTGGCCTAAGTCATCGCGCCGGGGCGATGGCTAAAAGAATTATCAATTGCACCCCGGTAGGCATTGTGCTTGTGCTTCGTGGAGGTGAAGCTGCCCCTCAATCACCTCAGGTGCTTAGTATGGAAGTAAAATTTGTTTTCGCAAATTTACGAAAATAATTGGTGGTAGATAAGCTAACACAGACGATTAGAAGTGCTCTTGACATTTATTTAGCCGCCGTCTCTATCACGCGGAATGAAGAAAAGACCCTGTGCCCAATTGCGCACATAGTGAGGAAGTGAAGCAAGAATGTTGGGACAGTCTGTATCCCGAGCTCAGCATGATGTCCGTGTAATTGTGTTTGTTTGCAAGTGCCGATTTACCTTTGCTTTAGTCTACTGTTAATTTTGGTCGATTTTCGTTTACTATCCTTACTTTAAAGGTATATAGCTACTCTGGTGCCTTATTGTGAGTTCATTTATATTCCATGCTGTCGCTTTCATTCACCACATCTACACTTCATTAACACAGCCTCCACCCTACCATTATCTCTACTCTTCTTTCAGACCTGGAGTGCGATATGGCAAAGGCAGTGGTCAACACCCGATCATTGAACCAGCATGTCTATACCGCCTTGAGCGTCTTGCTGCTGTATCACCATTAGGATTACCAACTCGGGATCCCTAGCAATCTCCCTCACATTTCTATCTCCTTATGCCGCACTTAGCGCCCACGCAGCTACGTTTTTCATATAGGGGCGCACGATCACCACATCTTTGACTTTATTTTTCCCATCATGCGTCTCTTTTACCAAATTCCTCATTCCACTGACAAATCCTGCCCACTAACTCTACTTTGTTTTAGCTGACGTGGATCCATGACGGCGTTGATGAGTGGCAGGTCAATGCTACCACCGAGTCGTTGATGATTCTTAGCGCTCCTGAACCCGAGAGCAGCAACGCTAATGGTTCTGCTGCCATTGCTGCTTGATTAGTGCTTTTCGGTACGACTATGGTTTTGGTAACGTGGGTGAGAGAGTAATCCCTGAGGTTGGTGAGACCTGGAGCTTTAGCGGCTCATTTGCTCGTTGATGTCCTGCCATGTGTACGATTGTGTGTGCTGGCATAGTCCTGTGAGAAAAGCAGAGAGAAGCGATTAGTAAATAGGCGAATGAATAAATGAACGAGAGGAGGAGTAAGTGAAGGAGTAATGGAAGGATAAAGGCATGTGGAGAGGAATAAAGGAAGGAAGGAAGGAGGAGAAGTCAATTGGAACGGAAGTTGGTAAGGATTGGGGAGGAGACTGTGGACAAAGAAGGGATGATAAATGGCATGGAAAGGCGAGAGGTGAAAAGCGGGGATTTAGCGGAGCATAAATATTATTAATCCTACATGGCGTCAACCCCATATATTGACTGTACGTGTGGCTGTTAAATTTATTAACTTACTGTTAAAGATACAATAACGGGGAAGTATGCCTCTGGTTCTCCATTTTGCACTTCAACAATTCACAATCCGCATGCAAATAAATAGCTAGAATCGCATCGACGGCAGCATATGGCGGGCTAAATTCATTGACTGCATCATTCACGATTCTGGAAGATGATGATCTCGTGTCCGATGACCACTTTCAAAGTGTGCAGACTGTAGATCAGGAAGTAGCGCCCATGAAAGATGAATTTTAACGCCTTACGTCATTAAGATCCCACAAAATTTACTCTAGCCTGGTGGATTCTGCAGTGAAAAATAAAAATAAGGATGAATCACGAGTAAAATCCAGCTATCGTTGCGGTTTACCATTGCGTAAACCAGCCAGTTACAAGTGAGATTTCAATTGGCACAATGAATATAAGGCATATTAAAGCTTAAGGACGGTGTTCGTCTAATAATGGCAGTGCCGCCACAGTATGATAATCGGCAAAAGCCAGATTCATTTATTACAAAACAAGGGCGCTTCTAGCTAGCTTTAATTGCACCAGTCTTCTTCATTGCATAAACGATTTACGTCAACAAAAGGATAGCCTTACCAACAGGCGCCATGTAGGCAGCATTGGCAGCGGAACAATTAGCAGTATATACGTCGTATTAATGTGTAGTGCCAGCTATCAGTACTTCAGCAACGGGTTTGACTGACCACTCTTTGATAATAGCATACTTTCGCACTGATTAAAAATATAGAAACGCAGGCACAGCTGCTTTGTAAGCGGTGGGAGTGTTTGAGCTAAGACAATATGGCAATGTGGACGCACAGTAAAGGAGGCACTATTAGAAACGCAGTGATCATGCGCCTTTATGCAGGATTCTTTACTTGCGTGTGTGTTGGGCGCGATCCTATGGCGAGAGGATTCAGAAGTGTCGATGGTCTTGGGTTTGACGAATGCGTTGACGGTATAGCAGAGAAAGATTAAACATTGAATTGTGCTAGTTTACCAGCAGAGAGCTGATCACTGTCTTTATTCCATCACGTTCCCCTTCCGTAAGGATAAAATTAATGAACTGATAAGAGGATGAAGGGTTAATAAGTTAAATGAGTGGTAAGTGAAATAGATAATCAGATGGCTGGAAAAATTATTATTACTGCCACAAATTAATGACAGTAATCCAAGTAACATAAAAGTTGAGCGCTAAGAAAATGTTGACATTTGGATACAAAATACGCCATACAGACACCTGACTATAATTACGAGGAGCCAAATCAATTATCGCAACTCACTTTCTCATGGCTGAAGGGATGCAGGGCCTTCCTTCGATTTCTTGCGACAGTGGCTGCAGTTCAGTGGTTTAGTGAGCTTCGGATCTCCAACTTTTCTCTTGGTCAATAGGCTACACGCTTATCGCTTTCACCTCGATCCCCTAGCCTTTAAAACTAGTTTACTGGTTAGATGGGAAACCCTGTAGCAGCAACACCATATGTGGTACAGCGATCAAGGTCATGACTCTTCAGAGTGGAATTTTCTTTCAGGGACAGGTAACATGCGTTTCGCAATGCAACCTAAATTCTCCGACCGCTTCTCACCAGAATAGCGTACTCAAACTTTCATCTTTTGGACACTGTTACTGGTGCATGCATTATGGGTGCTGCACCAATGCCATCGATATTAGTCTCGTTTGCTTTGTGAGTCCGTAAACTAGATTTTGGTGTTCAGACTGTGACGTACCTTTGTAGGGGACAGTTTTGTGGTGGGTGATGACTGATTAAGTGCAGATGTGTTCGTTGCAAGTGGGTTAGGAAGCAAGTGTTTCTTTCTGAAAACCGACTGTCCTTGCAGCTTAGCCTAAGCCATTGCTCTAAGTTAAGGATGGCTGCAAAGTGTGTGAACGTGAGAAAGCTGGCTTTTATTCGTCTCTCAATCCGAATCCCCATACACCGCCTTCTATGATGTTCAAGCACACCTCATTTCTTCCACAAACTCGTCTCCAATCTTCATCAGCCCTATCCATTTTGTCTTCCCTTCATTCCTTCTTTCCTCCCTAAATGCCTCCATCCTTCAATCGCTCCCTCATCACTACCGCCTCACACTCTCCTCTATCCACCCATTCCTCCATTCATTAATCCATCAATACATTCTTTCTGCCTTTTTCATATGACTTTACTGTAAGGTATATGCGCCCAACTTTCAATTTCTTGCCCCTTCTCCTACTTTTACTGACCCACGTCACCTGAAATCCCTCCATACTCATTGTTCAAACATCAGCATTAAGCGCGATGCAAAATGCACTTGTGCGTGCATTTACCAATGCAGGGTACACATCCACATCTTACCAAACATCAATATCGATGCAATCTTGAGCCCTGAGTGATACGGCGACACTACCATGACCACCAAATCCGCTGCCTCTAATAACCTCATCACCATCATCACTTTCATTGACACTACGCTATTCATTTCAGTAGGCTAGAGAAAGTCGATTATTTGTGGCAGACCTGTAATTGAGTAGGCTTTACGTTTGCTGCCATCATTGCAAAGTCGAGTTCTAAGAGAAAACGAAGCAGGTGTGCTCCTTTCGATGCACTTTAGTTATGAGGATGCGCTGTATGTAAAAGGGTGGCTGGTTTTGTTTATGGCGATTTCATCGTCCAATAAGTGGGTTCTATAACACGCTCTATCAATTATAGCTTGTTGAAGGAACCCAATACAACAGGGTTGATTTGGAGGTGGCAAAGGAAACACATGCTAAATTTACCAGGACGAACCTGCCCACAACTAATCAATGACCATGCTGTCTACAATTTCTTACGACTGCCATCTTGCTGATTAAGTGACAAAGCGCACTTATTTACAAAGTGAAAATATTCAAACAGCAAATTTACTTAGACTGCCAAAGTAGAAGTCCTCACAAAGCAGCTTATACAGATGTTCACACGAGAGCAATAGAAGGGAAACAGATATGAGGTTTATCTGATTGTAATTGCTGCTAATTTTACCGTCTTGCCTAGAAGTGGGTGGATTGCAAGGAAATAATGAAATGAACCGAGCAAGGCCATGCAACAGATGAAATCAATTAAGAATGCAAATAAGGAAAAAGGTTTACAAGTTTGAAAAGCAGAGGTAGAATGCAAGAAGTTTCAAAGAAGTAAAATGAAGTAATGGGAAAATTGGGGTAAGGGGAAGCGATTACGGCGAATGACGTGATTCTTCTTCCCGGGAGGAAGTAGAAAAGGTCCCTAGCGCTCAGTGGAAGTAAAGATAGTCAAGACGATATTGACGCCTTATCTCCTATGCAACTTGTTTTCTTTTTTTGTATATCAAGTTCTCTATCTGATTTTTATGATTAACAGACGACTATTTAAGCCATCTGCCTGATTCTTGCATCTTAGCGATAGGCCTGGGAGTCCCCATTAGTTCCCTTATCGGTTGCTTGCCATTCCTCCTAAAATAGGTTCTTCTTATCTTGCGAGGACTTAGCCTACACAGCTGTGCCTTTCAGCATTTTGGCCCTCTTATCTATAGCTCAACTAACCTTAGTGGTCAGTAGTTCATTATACCTCTCATTAGGAACATTGTCCTGCCAAAATTTTTATGTTGCTGTCTTAATAAATAGGCAAAATATATTCTGTAGCTATTTTTGGAGTTGTTCCTTCAAATACTTGTGTTTCCTTTTTCTTCACCTTCTGGGACTATTTTATACATCTGCTTTGCAGCCTTAGTCACAGCTCGTGGTAAATAATGGCAGGATTATCGAAGGGACCCCACATGCCGTTTTTCTCTACTACTTATCTCTCCCCGTAATTGTGGCCTGAAGTGCAATCCTTTAATTCAACTAGACGTTCTAAAGAGCAGCTGCAATAGATAAATTGGGTTCGGAGGACTTTCATACCAATTGAGCAGCTAGTGCACAACTAAGAGGTACTTAAATAACCTAATCCCTAGCTTTTCTTGTGGCTTTTTACTTTAAATGATGTGCGTGCATAAAATCGGCCTCTGTAAGTTTTTCTAATGGCCTCTTTGCCAACTTGATGGCCACCTGGCACTGTTAGGTAATTGAATTTGACAGGCACGATCACTGCTTTCACCTCTCTTTTCCCCATGTGTAGTACCTCTTCAGCAAGCTTCATTTCGAAATTGACGATAAGCATTCTTGCCAGTGGATTCCTTGGTTAGGATTGGTAAAAGAGCAGTCTCTTCATATCTGGTTAATGAGAAAGTCAAATCAGAGCTAGGTAAGCAGCAGGGTTAATTAAAGGAGGCCAATAAGGTGAATTTAAATGTAATAAACCTAGTAAATACATTAGAAAGATGGCGTTAGCATAGTTGACTAGCTTGCAAGGCTAGCAGTGGAGTTATCATCCTCTACACAGGAAACTCCATCTCGAATTTCACTCAGTGAGTCAATTTTAGCCAAGGAATTCGCTCAGTAAAGCACGCATTTATGAGGACTCGCTTCGTTGCGTGTGTAATGGAGCAGTGCTTAATGAGCACCCTTCTGTTTTCTGAGGCCAACTTCAATGCAGTAAAGCCAAGATGACTTTTTTCTTATTCATAGCGTTCATTGGCACTCCTGCCGCCATCTATTAAAAATTGTGACAAGGAGATTTCTTTCTAGTCCTACTATTCTCAAAAGCTGCAACCACGTCTAGTATGTCTGCCTTGCTATTACCCCTTCAATTCGTCTTCCTCCTCTTCCTCATTCAGAGCAAGTTTCATTGCGAAACGGTGCGATAAGTGCCGTAAAGGTCAAAAAATGCATAAATTTGCGCGCAAATGACGCAGTGCCTGACTTTTGCTTGCGTAATGATTGTTAGATACAGCTCCAATGCGGGCATTTAAAAAAAAACTGTTTTAATTTTCGTCGCAAAATTCTGCAGGCAAAGACGCTGCGTTCAAGTAGAAATCTAAGAATTAGCTTGTGCGTTTGGCAATGGGAAGCTCAGTCCAGCCTCTGACAAAAACGTCTTTAGTTTACCATCCATGTCCCAAAAGGCATATCGCTTTTCGCATGCTCTTCTTTATTCTCAGCGCTACGATCATTCTAATACACTACATGTTTTGGTATCCTTACCTCAGTCTTATAACATTTTATTGATAATGCATCCCACGTATGGCACCAAACAGAACAAAAATGATAGCAGTAAAGTTAAAGTTCTCCCCCTTTATGAGCGTAATTCTGCTAGCAAAGCTCACAGCTGAGTACTAAGGCAGCTTCCTGGATCGCACTGAAACAGAAAAAGGAGTGTGCATTTTGTCATGTTCCCATCTAGGTGTGCAGTGCATTAAAAACTAGTGGCATCTATAATTACACTCTACTACAGACCACATGATAGCACCGTGTCGCTGTCTATTCCTGCCTAAGCCACCAATGAGATTTGACGTCGCGTGATGCATTGTTTGCCCTAAATTGTCAGCCAGACAACGCCTAACTCGTGTTGCAAAGGTGAGTCTGCTTATGTAAGACCTACCACAAAACTATTTTGCAGCATAATAATAACCTTCATCAGTGATTGTTCTTGCTTACTAAGCCACCAGTTCTATGTAAAAATATAAGCAAAGGACTCACGAGAACTCACAAATTTGGTAATATAATAGCATCAAATTGCGTTCTACGCAAGCATTGCGAGCCAAACACCTGCAAAGTAGAAGAAGTCAAGGCATTTCAGCATACAATTGTCGCAAAATAGGCCTGATAAATAAAGCAATACCTACAGAAATGATGTGAACGCATGTGTTCACCCAAAGCCTCTGGCGTCATAAATTCTAGGTAGCATTCTGTGCAGTGAAGGCGTACTTCTAAATTCTCCATTCACATGACTGCAGTGTGGCACAGCAAAACAAGTTTGGAAGGAGTTGGCATGAAATGCTAGTGCTATAGCTAAGGAGCTGAAGGTCAATGGACTCTAACTCACAAATATGCGATTCGATGGAATGGCGGATGAGCAAATCAAAGTCTTCGAAGTGAGTTCGACAACAGAAGCACACGTTGTGTTCCCAAGCTAATTTTGAGGTGTAAAAGAATGCATTCGTATTAATTTTAGCAGGCATGCTGACTGAATGGAAAAGATAATTGTGAATTTGTAAGTTTTCTCACCACTCTGATGACGTAGGAGCATTCCGAGGGTTTCGTAATACCTTGTGCAATTCGGGCACTTAAAAATCAACCTTACTAAAGTGCATGAAACATTTAAAATGAGATGCTGAGCCTGTGCTGCGATTCGCCTAATTTAACCGCCTTTTACACAATTCTTCATCTTTTGCATTAATACAGGCATCATCCCACCCTGTACAAATAAACTCTTCATGACCTAACTCCACACCCCTATGCATTAAAACACATACTTCACCATAAATGCATGGTTTTGATCATGTATGCGTTCATGTACAAGGCATATAAGTTGTTGTTGCTTAGAAGGGTTAAATTCAAAAGCATAATGTTCTTACAGTGGTTCACACGGTCCAAGTGTGCATAAAATAAGATAACGTTTCTGAACTGCGCTAGGCACAGTCTACAGATGTAGGTATCCATTTTGGTCACGGGAAGGGTGAGTTGTACGAGAATCCGTGACGGAGCATGAAGCGAATGTGATTAAAAAGCAGGTAGACCTTTTGGATCAGTCCTCAACCAGACGTCCGATTACATCGCACGAAAGCGAAGATGGTACGCATTTGAGCTCGAATCGTTCGCTGCTCTACAGTGATGGAGCCACTGTCGTGGTGGTATTTCAAATATTTGTAAAACCTAGAGGCCAGGTGAAGGATAGTTGCTTCTTCTTATCACTTAAAGAGTAGTAGCTTTAACATTTAAAAACGCGCAGTTTTGCATGACTTTAATTTACAGCCCTTCAGATTTGCTGCGCTGGCCTTTAAATTGCATTTAAATTACGCATAGTTCCTTCGGTGCATAATTTAGTCAGGCTGCGTGGAAACACCAGCTTCATTGCCTTGATGTCGTTTGATGTTTGACTTAAAACTCCCTATTTCCATCCTTGCACTGTTTTGCCACGGTTGTATCTTTTTGAGTTTGTTGCTTTCGAATTTCACTAGCTACCTAAATGACGACTCTCGATTGTCGTTGTTTTATAGCAGCTGCTTTACTGATTCTAGTAACAGAAGATTTTGAAGACTGGTTTCTAAAAAGGACTGATTTCCTTCCATTCAACTAGATGGTCTTTATTTGATGTCTTTGCTTCGGCTAAAGTTAAATGTTTTGTCGAATCCCTTTGTAGTCAAGATTCTTTAAAAACGCCTATGGTAGCAGTGTTTATTAATGCCTGATAAACTAGGGAGTCTCCTTGGCGTTTTGAAATTTAGGTTGGTCTTAGCAAGCAGAATGGTGCTCATCGGTTCCTGTTCGACTGCACACGCGATGAAGTAAGTTCTCATAAATTCGCAATTTACTGGACAAAATTCCTTGCGTTAATAAACTCTCAGAGAGGAATTCAAGATTGAGTTTCTGGTGGGATGGATTATTACTTGACTGCTGGTCTTGTATCGCAAATTAACTTTCAAGCCAATCAACAATATTATTGCCATAACCCGAATGCGTTTATTAGGTTGCTGGATTTAAATCTGCTTTACTAGTTTCCTTTAACCAGCATTGTCACCTTACTGCCTCTGAGCAATAACAGTGGGAGCTGACTTTGTTAACTGCGCTCCCTTATAATTGAGCATGAAGATACCATTCGCTGAGGCAACTCATTTACCCAGAAATAGGAATGGACACCACTGGCAAAACTGCTAATCTTCAATTTTAGCACACATCATGGTGAGGACATGCTGCATATGGGAAGGAGAGGAGCTATACCTCTGGAGTGAACCCACATGCTAAACAGAAGTTGACCGGAGCTGTTGGGATGGATTTATTAAAAATTTGTGAAATGAAATAATTGATGCTCAATGATTTGTGCGGAACTGTGCAGCGCTATGAAAAGAACCCGGCGGTGTTGCCATAGATTTCATAATAGTTGTATCTGTACATTTGAATATAGGAAAAAGGGATGAACAAATGATCTAGTTGTAGCGCCAATGAGGGTGTGTAGTTCACTTGATGTGAACTGAACCAGCAGCCAAAGCTGATGCAAAATAGGTGATGCGGTACTACTAGCCTACTTAATACTGCTCCGTGGTGGCAGTGGTCTCAATTACGCTTTAACCGAAAATAAAGGCAGGCTGCTGTGTTTCGCTCTTGCATTTCTAAGCAATTCCTACCACTCCGCGGTATCAAAGTGCTGTGAGACAAAAGTAACCGCTGCTACCAGAGTACTAGGGACAGTGTTGAACATATGTTTGTGGCATTGTCATCCTAAGTTGAAACACTATTTAATGCTCCCATTACTTAATTATGCATACGTTTATAAATAAATTCGTGATCGAGTGATGAATAAACTTAAGTAGGCCCTATATGATTAGACCCACAAACAAATCAATCTGAAGCAGATACATAAATTTTCTATCCATTGAGCAGAGCTGTATAACAAGCGTTAGGTTCTCACCATAATCCACAGTAGCGTACGAGAGGACAAATGTTTTTAAACCCACTGAGCAATCCCAACATGCCAATCCGCTATTGCAGGTTGTAGTGGTGCTTCCACCTAACAGCCATGTGCCACCATCAATCCCGAATCGGTGCCCTGCTCTGGCCACTTTCGGAGGTCCAATCGCTGCACTAGACGACTTTTACAAGCCCGAGAACTATGTCCCTGATAATGCAGCTCAACGCATTCCCTAAATCCTCCTTTTATTTGGTTTCCGCCATACATGTCTTACGATACACCATGGTAACAAGAGCCACAGTTCGCTGTTAGCTTGACTCAGATTGGTGATTTTACATAAATGGAATTTTCGCCATCTAGAGTTTTAGGCACTATCCTCATCTACGCAAGTAAGAAGTCGTTTACCCTCCAACGTTGAAGTTTCGATTTTTTGATCACATGCCATCATGCTATACTTTTAGATGTTCAGACATCTATGCCCAGCATTCTCCTACTTGGATCGGGTAAGATTACCTCATTTTTCAATTTCATTCGATGCCTCTTGAAACAAACTTCAGAAAGGCATACGAAAATGGATCTACGTAATCTGTGTTTGCAGTTTGGGCGAGCGTCACGTGTGAATGTGTTTGAAAGAGGAGTAACAAACCAAAGCCGTTGCCTGCAAGTTTTAGCGTTGTTTGTTGATCGCAGTGTATCCATTCACAGGTGTCCGAACTTCCTTGCGGTCGCTCCTGCAGATCTGGATGTGACACAACATACTGCCCTTTACAAGCAGATGATGGATCCCGTAGTTGCAGCAAATTCTTATGTGATTTTCTCTATCGCCGTCACCGCTCCTTCGGTATTGGCATCGGTCACCTTCAACTTGCTTAAATGGATAGTCAAGCAACGAAGCAGGATCATAGCAAAGGTTGTAAATCTGTATCTGTGAGGGCAGAGAGCGAGCAGGTAGATCAATTACGCCTCCCACAAAAACACAAATTTTAAGTTGCTCAAAGCACCAGCTCATAGCCTTTTTATTTCGTTTTTGCGCATTAAGGATTAATAGGCAGTATTTTTCTCTTTGCTGACATTAATTATAGGTTTTTGGTTCCTGCAGTGATTTACTGAAACCAAAAAGAAATAAAAGTCTTGGTCTTGCTCATAATCTCAACTACAAGTACTTCTGTGAAGTTCGTCTCATGCGATCCATCTGCATGTCGAGGTGGTTGACCAAGAAACGTGGAGATGGCATTGTTGAGATCACGCCAGCCCCTCTTCTTAGGGACAGCTTGACAATAATATCTGTCTGGCATTATGCTCCCAAATATCTTTGTTGGAGAAAAGTGTATTACCCAGACATACTGCAGATAGATTTCAGAATACACTCATTAATAATTTACAAATAAGTCGAGGCATTGTTTGAACCTTATGCACCTTTTTCAAAACATGGAAGCTGACTCTTCCCTCACTTCGACTGCTATTTTACCTTGCATATGCTCCAAATTAAATTTAATGCAAAAACTGATTTGAGTCACGCAGTGTCAAATTAAGGCACGTTCCAAAAAAATAAGCATCACACAATAATGTTGCTGTTTATGTTATGTTAGTACACATGGCATAACACGATTCTCCAAAATTAATGTTGTCATTGTTGTAGTTTAAACAATGAAGCAAATTGATTGACATTTAAAAGATGCAGCCGAAGCTTGGAAAAATCTCCAGTATTGTGACCACAAATTGTCCACCGGGCACTATTCAGATTAATTACAGATCAACAGAAGAAAATCAAACGCACTGTCACTTCACGCTTTATACAAACTAATAAGCGTAGAAACAATTACGTCTTGGCCTGATTCGTTGATTATGGCAGCCTGTGATTGCGACTGAATGAAAGAACATTAGGCAGCCTTGGGTAGTGTTCTAGCCACATGTTGCATGTGTACATCGTGCATTCAAGCTAGACTTTGCAATTGTCTGGTCATCTTCATCGCAGCACAGCTTTTTTTGGGAGAATAATTACTTCTTGCGTTGTTATAATGCATCACCTAGGATTAGGGACCATAACTCAGCCCAGGGAGAGGTCAGTCTTTATAAATATCGTCTGCCTACCAGCCCGCACATAATGTTGCAAGATTGGAGCAAATACAAATGGGAAGATACCCCAAACATGTGAGTGTTTTAGACATGCACTATTATGGTTACTAGACTATATCCAGGCAAATCAGAAAACTTATTGAATACATAAACAAACGAGGGCATACAGTTTGGCACAACTAATTTACAAATTGATTTTTGATCAACATTGCAATCTGAATAGCTGTTATATCGGTAAACTTTCATAAATGGAAATTAGTGTTGCAGTTCTCTGCAGTGGCTCTGCATTAAAAATCACTAAAATGTTTTAAATACACTTTTATTACATTGCTAAAGGTACCACTTCATTCTTGTTATGTGCTCTAAAGCACTGGTAGCAAAATGCTGTGCATTTTGTGGCTCACTTGAACTGATCACCTGTTCGAAGCATGGCAATGGTCAGTGATACTGGTCATGGAAGGCATACTCAATGTACTACTCAATTGACCTGCAAATTCCAAAGACCAGAGAGAAGCACATTAGATAGGGAAGTAATGTTGTGATTTGTAACGTACTCAAGCTAAAAGGCCACTCAAGTCACTCCATACACACCTGCCGTACGCCCTAGTGCTACGATACAAAGCTTAATATGCACCTGTTTTCGTGGTTGTTTTTGCATGCAACAGCAAAACTTGTGCGAATTTTCTTTACACAAAGTGTGTCGAATAATTAGGTTGACATTTTCCTATACATTGAACAATAGCATTATTTTTTTTTGGAAAAATCATGAAAAGACAAGTAGAGCACCTGCAAATAATGTGGAGTTAGAAGGGATGGCGTTGTTAAGGGCCGCTTACGACAGCAATGAGGATGCTATTCACCGACTGCTTCAATCAGGTGTATGCTGCATAATTTGTTCATTTCGATTCAACGGCTTGCCTACTAAAACAAATAGTGGCCTAGAGCGCTATAATTCCGATTTCGACTCCCCTAGATTTCATGTTTTGGTGGCGATAATTTTGCATATGCGATGACATTTCTTTGAAAGATGAGCTAAAAGCTCATGACTTCTGCTCCCCTTTCCTTAAATGCTCTTGGGTGTAAAATACCGTCACAACAGTGTCACAGTCCTTATACGATCACCGGTATTTTTCAGGCCAGCCCAAACGTGTTTAAAATAAATAGAGAGAATACGCCACTCATGGTAGCTGTCAAAAATGGGTACTGTGAAGCGATGCGTGCTCCTTTGGAACACAAAGCATCAGTTGACAAAACCGATAGGGAGGGCAACACTTCGCCTCATTATGCATCTGCTGGAGAAGATTGGCATTGTGTGATGCTTTTTTTTAAATGACAACACTCCTGTAGAAGTGGTAAATTGAAGAAAACGCACTCAGCTGACGTTTACCGCCATGCCGGGTCATGCTGGGATTGTTCGTCACCTGCTCGGCAGAGGAGCCGCACTAACTTCTCAACTAAACGAATGCAAAGAATCCGCTCTGACACTTGCATGCAAATTGGTGAGACACTTTTGCTGTATGTACAAAATGAATTGACTTTCACCTATCCATCGAAGCCGCTGAATTTATGTGCTTTGCATTCCTACATCGGTTCTTTCTCTTTCCTTTGAATCCATTATTTCTCACAACTTTAATTCGCTTCCGCAGGGCAACTTAGAGACGGTGGAATTGATCTTAGAGCGTGAGTCTAAGAGGGCAGATCTGATTGATAATTTAAACACTGTACTCCATTAGACTGCATCATCGGGTCACGCAAGTTGGTGCAATGCCTGCTCAACCATAGAACAGACGTCAATCACACTGATGCCACCAACTCAGCAGTCATTTTCTCAGCGATTGAGTCAGATGATGTGAACATATTAAAAATTATTGTATCCTAAAAAGCAAACCTTAAGCAGTACGACAGGCAAGGTTACGCGCTAATCATACAAGCTGCCAGGACCAACTAAATAGACATGGTTACTACTTTGTGGGCTGCTGATACGTGGCTTGATTCTTGATTTGATTTATCTATTTAACTTTGCAACTCCCAAGGCATACATAGTATTATAAGGCAGTTAAATAATTCGATTAGAATCACATCAATGGCATGTGATTTGCATGGATTTGGTTAACCACGTGCTAATACCTTGTGTTGCATTTGATTAAGGATACGGAAACATTTGCAGGGGCGAATATAAATCACATGAAAGGGGTACAATCGAGGCGGCTTTGCCGGTCGCTTATGAAGTTAAGCCTGAAAAAGAGGTCTTCGATATGATTCTAGAACCTTATCCAAGGGGAAAGATTCGCGATATCCCCCCCAAGTTTTGTTTCAACTATGTGATTTTATCACCTCTCTCTGCTAGCTCTGTACCCATGCTCAACGTGAAGCGTTTTTACACAACTTCAACAGACGTTTGCTTACTTTCTAATAGACGGAAGTCGAACGCTGTAACTGACTGTTACATGAGTGGTTACCCTCGCTCACCTATCAAGTGTAGTCTCACTGAACCATTGTACCGTATCGATGCTTCCCAAAGACGCAACATGCTAAAATACTCGGACAGAATGTGATTTGCTGATAGGCAGATAGAGCCTGAGGACTACAGAATTGCTCGAAAGACATATGCTTAGTGTATTTACAAAAGAAAATACAGGAGTTCTGTCGTTCGCAAATCCTAGTATAAATGGTAGGCGTCTTAATAAAAAAGGGGGCTAAAACATTGCCAATTTTAAAAGATCTCTTTTCATTTATAGTTTGCTGGTTAACATCGTCAACGAATCAGATCAAGATGCAACTGTTTTCATTTCATAGTATTCGCCTGAGCAATGAGGGGGACAATGCGCTTGATTTTCTTCTGTCTACCTATAATTATTTAGGCGATGCTCAATATACAATTAGTGGCCACACTACTAAAGACAATGAAAGGGATGTGCATGAATTGGAGATTCTTTTAAGCTTAGGCTGTTTTTTTAAAGTACCAACTATTCAACTTTGTCATTTGGCAAAACTGATTGCAGCACTGATCGTTAGGAGATTTTTTTGTGTCATATTCTCCAACATAACGTGAGCCTTGGCACTAGAGTAGTACGTTTTGTTAGAATTGACCCCAATTTGACCCTGCATGGGTCAAATTGGTTTTTGCTTCAAAATTAATTTAGGATGTTTGCAAGGCAAAATGGAAGGTGAGGTTAGAGAAATGTCAGCTTTAATGTTATGCCGTTTGGACTCTGTAATGCAGCTTTCCATTCCAACACCTGATATCAAGGTAATGCACTTGTCACCATTGGAGATATTTGAGAGCATAGCGCCGTTCTGAGACGATTGCTGGATTGTCGTAAAAAGAATGGACGACTAGGATTATAAAATCCATTTCTACGGTTCATGGTCCACTTCTTTAGCGTGCAGGAAGAGATAAGCCAGCATGTCTTAGTGGTTGTCACGGCTTTACTTGCCTGCTAATTTTCAATCCAACAGTGTTGAACACCCTAACTGCACTAAAGTAAGCGAATTCTCTAGCAAGCCACGGTATAGAGATGAATGTCTCACATAACATGACTTTACTAGCCACAATTTTAGCAAGTTCATCACGACCTAGATGCTTTGCAGAAATTAGTGCATTAATCCATTGCAAAAGGTTCCAACTTTTGTGTGCAACAATCACTTAATTCACATAGCTAATCTTCATTGTCAGGCCTATTACCACCTCCTTTTTATTTCTGATTGCGCATTCTATCTGTCGAATTTTTCCCTCCTGCATTTCATTTATGGTTCCTTCTATCATCTATTCTGTTCTCATCTCTTTCAATGACCTTTAACCACAATTGTAGTGATGACTGTCAAATTATGATGCCAAGGAAATAGGACTGCAATTGTCCAAAATAAGACACGCCATCAATAAGAGACAGACTTAAATGAGAATGCGGTGCCTTATTACGGCACAGCAAGACATCAGCGATATCTAGCAGCGCTACTACTCTGACCTCATTACTGGAAGAACATTTGCATGGCTAATCTGCAAACACACTCCATCGCTTTGGAACTAAAGCCGCCGTTCAGTATTCATGGCCAAACTGAAATACACTAGCAATCACTATCAAGTCAAGGCCAACTAAAATAATCTAGATTGTTGGCTTGTGGAACTGAACGATTCCCATTTTTGCAGTCAAATTACAGCCAAGCAACCTCATCCCGCCCCACTATTAAGCTCGCACGCGTTGACAAACATGGATGTCTGCCGAAGGCACAGCTGGGTAGCTGGTTATTGATCACTGTAGTAGTGAGCTCAGCATGGACAGCACCCAATGAACAAAATGATGATAAATATCGCTAGCATACAGACTCATGCATCAACCACCTCATGACGACGAATTGCAGCAGTAAGAAGTAAGCTACGAGGCACTGTGTTAGAACTTTTGGGTGGGGGCATACTGACCTAAGATGAGTGGAGGAAAGGTAACTAAAATCAAGTACCTTCGTATCCCAAAACTCAATTTTAAGTCAAACTTGATCAGACGGATGAGCAGTTGGTCAGTTGGTCGTTAATTCTGCAGGCAATTCAAAGGCTGTGCCTGTTTTGGATCAAGGTTAGAGGAACAAGGAATAATTTGATTATAATTTAGCAATTCATTGCCTCCACACCAATGTCAGCTGCATCCAATTCGCTGGCAAGAATGGTTCTATTAACTACGGCTGCGGCTTTATTTTAACATGCAAAATTAGACAAGCACAGCCTCATTGTTCTTGAAAGACAGTTTAAGATGGATGAATTCATCGAAAGAGCAAGGCACACAATATTTCAAACCGATGGCATATACAATGGATCGCAGCTCATCTGCACTATATAGTGCGCATCAGCAATACACACATTTGGCGAATCCCCATAATCTGCAAGGGCATTGCAATTAGCCATATCGAAAAGCGCATGACTGCTTTTGCCTACTTAATATAATAGAAGGTGCGGTGGTTACGTGAAGGCTTTTGCCTTGCAGTAAGACTGGTCCCTCTTGGTGGTTCCAATGATGACGCTTATTTGTAATGCAAGCAGAAATAATAGTGTGTAGCCAAATTTTTGAATAAAATTGGATTTGTGAACGAAAGACGCGCAGGCGAGATACCTACAAATGCGGTTCTTTCGATTACGTCCAAGACAACTCAGTAATTACATTTGGACGATAGTTACATCAAAGAATCCTCTTGCTTAAGGTCTACTTTGCCACATTTGTCTGTTTGTCTGTCTGTTTTGTATGTATGGATTCATTTCACTTAAAGACCCATTCATTCAACCTCAGAGAGATGATAGATTGCTTAAGTTATAGAATGGAATGAAAATATTTGTCTGTCTTACAACCGATCATATTGCGGCCAAATTGTGCTGCATTGGTAAGGCATTGACTAATCTGGTGCCAGAGCAATATAACTCTGAATAAACGGGATTATAAAATGTATATACAAATATATAAATATAAATATATGTATATTAAATGCATATATATATAATATAAAAATATATGCACGCCGCCACAGTAAGAACATTTGGTAGCAGGCTTCTTGATATCTCATCCGTGCAGTCAGGGTATGCGCCGTGTGTCTGAGAGCCGTACTTTAGCGTCGTGACTGGTCTATTTCTACACTCAACCTTGATCCTGTCAAAAGAACGGAGGGAGAGAGAGTCAACTGAGTATCATTGTGTCGCCAACACGGAAATACGCATTCAACTTACCGCTGGGAGACATGATCGAATCCATGATGTGAAGTAAACACATAACCAAATCATTGCACAGTAGGCTTATGCATCTTGAGTGGAAAGGAAATGCCCCGCTAAACTTCCTCTTAAAGCCCATTTCGTGTAACTTTTACTAATTTGGTCAAGCATACTAAAGTAGTGGCTAGTATTTCTAGGGCATGAATATAAAGCTGATGAATCTAGCAAATTACGAATGTCCATTGTTTTAGTTTGTCGGATTACATGGGTTGCGTTTCTCCTTGGTTTGCAACTAGATAGCTCTAATTAGCATGGAAACTAATGCAACGATCTGCCTTGCTTTCGTTCTAAGCATTACATTTTTCGAGAAAAACAATCCTCTACACTTAGCAGCTCTGATTTTCCTTCGAACCTTAGTGCACACAGATAGCAATACACTTGACTACAGCGTTTGTCCAAATATCCGGCTGTAGAACGTCCTAATACAGGACTGATGAAGCGCTGATGATGCTGAACATGCATGAGGTCACGAGAAGCAAAAGAATCACGATAAAAATATAAGCCAAATGCCATCTTTTCCCAACAGGTGCATCAGAGTTGCCAACACCACTAGTCCTATGAATGGTATAACGTCCAGTCTAGTGAAACAAAGTGTAATTTTATCACTACTTCAACAATGGTACATGGGTGCTTCTAGCCTACCTATATTTATCTGTGCAAGGATTCCTCTAATTCATGCGTTTATTGGATGATTCAGTGCTCAAGTCAGTTGCTGTTGGACGTAAAAGGAGTATATCGTGATTGACTGCTGCAGTGTACAGCTATCAACCATCCATCCAACCATGCATTCAAAGTATCTATTGGTCCAACTTTCACGGAAAGTATCCTCTCATTACAAATGCCTTATTCAGATCAAAATAAATGCTTAGCATAAATTTTGAGATTCATCCATTGATTAAGTATAAGTCTACTAGCTGACGGCCTCACACGCTGAAGTGTCCTAAGGGTCCAGGAAGAAAAGAATTTGCCCCTAATATTTCACGGAAGTGAATTAGATCCAGTTGCTTATCAAATAAGCACAAAGGCTTACTGAATGAAAAATAAGTCGACAAATTAGTCCCACATAAGGAATGGCAGCAAGGCTTGGATGAAATGGAATGGTAAGCAATAGAGTAATCGAATCCTCATCACATGCATCATGCCTTAGGGCACTTACTAACTACTAAGCTCAGGAGCTAGATCTTTACATGCACTATGTTCTTTTACACTTCTAAAGCAAAAAAACCTAATCTAACAGGTAAATTAGTGTGATACTAGAAAATTGTGATTAATGAGATGGAGAGATTGAACGCCTACCATGTGCATTTTGCGTCCTGTTAAGGTGAGCTGCGTTCAAAAGGCCGATTTCAGTGCCCAAAAACTCAAAACGCAGACAACACTGAGCGCAAAGGGGATACATAGAGCCGTAATGATGGCCAAAAGAAGTCCGAGCACCCCACGATTTGGCGGCGAATCGGTTGAAGTCTCCCATAGCGCTTGATCAAGCAGCATTCTCACTGCGTGACCTCGAGAAGATCATTGTGTGCGGCAATATCGCAGAAAAGCCTGCTTATTTCTTTTGTAATTTGTCGACTGGTAATGTATGGTACCAACAGTTCTGATGTCCCATCGTAACTGCCTAGCACAGACTGCCATCGTTTTCCCTGCATTTGCAACGCTGTGGATTATAGCCTACAACAAGAATATGCAGACCTGCTTCCATGACAGCTCTAACAATTACAGCCTAAAGTACTATCAAAACGGAAGTAGGTGAATAAGAATTACTTACAAGTGATATTGGTAGTAAGGGTGCAAGGACTGGTGAGAGGGCTAATGGTGATGGTGAGAATGTGGGCTACTAGACCAAATCAACGTCCTACAAATTAGGCGATGGCTTTGGCTCCTGGCGCTTTGGTGTGGGATTCCACGAGCAGCAACACGAAGATGGTGTGCATCAGCGCACTGTCTGCTGGCACGAAATTGCGGCTGGTAATGCCGTACTAAATTCACAAATGCAAGATTACACTTTTACACCATCCATGGCAATAATGCATTCTCTCTGTGTTGCGTGTATGCAATACATGGTCAGCGCACATTAACAGATTGCATTCTATCATGCGGTGCAGACTGACAAGTTAAGCCTTGTCTTCAAAATTAAAGTGGATGTCAGGCGCTGTCAGACAAAAGGAACTGATATTTTGGCGCCATTACTCAGTAATGTGAATGAATTCTGAGGCAGCGGTATTCAGTTTCGCAGCGACGGGTCGGACTGCATAGCAAAATGAGTTGGCCTAACCAGTTCTCCAGGGTCTCACCTTATTTTTAACTAACCAAATAACGGAAGTCATTTGCCGGACATCATTGTGATTTGTGGCCAGTTGGTGTTTGGCAATAATCAAACGCTACTATATAATACGTCAGATTTTGCGCCATCTAGGTGAGAGTATGGTGTGATTCGCATCGGTAAGCGACGAAACCAGTAACGACAACAAAATTATTGCATCGTTGTATATTTCATGCGTATGTGGTTTAACTAGTACGCACGCCTTGCTACCATAAAGTCGGGGCACCAAAATTGATGTGCTTCCATGTTCAATGCTGCAGTGTTAATTTTATGGAGACTAATTTCTTGACAAAATGCAAGAAATACTGCCGGGCTGATTCATTGGTTCTAGTATTCCTCCGAATTCGCTAAGAATGCAGTTTAATGATGAGCACATATTGAATTCTCGGTTGTCAGAACGGAAACCACAAGCGAGGCAGAATAATGTTTGCCCCGTTAGTCAATTTCATGGGAGTTAAATTTTGGTACATTCTTCTGAACAGAATAGTCAAAACAAGAGAATAAAGAGTATGCGTATGCACAGTAATATGTCCTATAACTGTCTCGCCATGAGCACTAAACACATTTTGCTGCAACGATACGGTGCCTGTTTTGTGCTGACATTTGCTATGTATTGTTAATCGTTTTCCTCTACATTTGACGAGCACAAGCTTGTTCAACTCTGCAAGATGAGTTAAGGTGGAAGCTCATTCAAGTGTCCACTGATAGCGACTTATCAAAAAATTGCAAACCAAAGCAAAGGGTTGCTTTAAGCCTGCTTTCAACCAAATAAAACTTCTAAGAAACGTAATGGCGACTTACCAATTCTGCATTTCTCACCGCCTCCAGAATTGATGTTGTACATGCAATCTGTGCCATGAAGGAAGCGGTGACATTAACGAGATTGTGCGATCTTTCAAAAGTGCTCAAGAAGACCCTTTGCTCATTTGCCTAGATGAAATCGCAGTGGTCAAATTAATTTGCTAACATTCAAAGGAAATGCCGAGAGTTGTGCGCAGCAGTGCCGGTGGAATGGGTCTTTGATAGGACTTTTTAGCTTTACAGGCTTGAAACCCATGTTCGAGGTAAGAAACAGTTTGTGCAATTAACTGCGATGGAAGGTTGTATATTAAAACACTGATACCCAATCTTTACTCTGTATTTTCTCATAATTCTGAAGGCAGGTGCACTTTGTCTTTGGTTTGCTTTTCTACACACCTGTCAGACACAAATACCAAACATCATGAGAACCTCACTTTCAACAATTTCCAATAGACACAAGAGGACAGTAAATGCATGTGAATGCCACTTGCAGAACGACAGACTCCCTTTGCCCTGGCTATGCAAATTTTCATCTGTTGACCGTAATTACATGCATAAATTGCGCAGCAGAATTCGATACTTTTGAAGCAAACTTCGGAAGCATCACGATGATTGTGTTCAATTATTTCTTTACCAGCCAAAGACTAGCGAACTGACGATGATATGGTAAGAACAGTAACAAGCTATTTCTAAGAAGGGCAACTCTAACAAGACCAAACTGGAAGTAAATTTGCTCCAAAAAATCTTCGAGCTGAAGGGAATAAAATAAATCACAGAGTAAAGCGGTTACAATTAAGAGTGCACAAGTGATTTATCAGCCGCCAACTGCTCTTTCTCGGTGTCATGCGCAGAAATACAATTACAAGTCCTTAAAGTCTTACATGCTTGCTTGTCTTTTCATCTTCCTGTCTTTGTGCAGTCCATGCAGGACTACAAGTGCCTGATCCCGCGCATTCGCACTATAGATGCTATTGTGCCTCACGCTCTAAACAGCAGTAGACTGTTGAGTCATTGCAAGTATCCACTGCAGAATTGCACCCGCTCCCTGTTCGGCAGTGTATAGCAGATGCACATGACTTTGAGGCAGCAAGCAATGAAGGGAGGCCGAGCCATCCGAGAAGATAAGTGGTTTTGCGTTCCCTCGACCAGTTTAGCCAGCCTGAGGCCCTATTTGTAAGTCTGGACTCCTCTATTAAAGCCACCGTTTTGTTTAACAGATCGTCGGATTGGAAAGCAGTCTGGTTGCCAAGCCGAATAATCGTGCAAATCTGTAAGTTAGCAACAATAGTTAATAAAATACCCCTGCATAAAGTCATCATTATTGCGAACTTATTCACAACAGCGCACTTGTCAACCTTACCAGTAAAGATATTTCAGCATTAATTATGCCGCAGAAGCGTACCGTATTGATTTTATCTTGCTTTCTACCCATTTTACCCATACAATTATACCAAAAAACTTATTATCCGCTTTTGCCTCACATATGACACGGAGCCATGGTCTCGTGGTCATCTAGAAAAAATACCGAAATGGAGGATTTGAAACATAATTTCATGATATCCTTCTGTAGGTCTAACGGCTTAATGCAATTAGTATGCTCATTACATTGAAGTCCGTAATGTGAAAACTGCCTCGATAATTCATGGTTTTGAACGCACCTGATCCTGTCATAGGTCTTACAGCATTAAGAAATCCGTCTTTGCTTATCGTAACCGAAATTTAATTGGGACTAACAATTTATTTTCTAACAACAGATACGGTTCCTCTAACAGCCTCTGCTTGAGATGGTAGTAAGCGGCTAATTTAAAGCCCAGCTTTCCCAAAGGACATAAATGGATAGTATGCGTTCCATTTGCTGTTTAGCATAGTTTCGTAGCTTTAAAATTTATGTTTATAAATAAAAAGCGTTGCATAAAAGCAGCCACTTAATTGCCCTCTAAATTTTCTCATAATTTTGGCACCTTAACCATATATCGGTTTCTGAAAGTCACAGCATGACCAGTATTGCCAAAAGAAATGGATGGGGTCGACATTTCTGCCGCCTTATTCCCCATACCACCTACAACCTTGACATTTCGAGTTCCTCTAAGTAAAACATTCTCCTTAGGAACTGTTGCGTCTAACTTTGTCTGGCATTGCATAATGATCCCTCTCATGCAAAACTTAAACGCGTGCATACAATATACTTATACAAAACCATCTTTTTTAAACAGTCTGATTAGCATGTACATAGATATATTGGGGGTTCTTCTGTGCTTTCAATTACCAAACATGAGCTCATTTGTAAGTAAAAGTTATGCTGGACAAAAGGAGCTCTTAATACTTCTCTGTTCTGGCTTGTAAGACGATATCCAAGGTCTTCATTCGCTGTAATAGGTATTATTACAGCTATTACATCAACTTCCATATCGGTTCCCCTCAGTAAAAGCTTAAAGTCGTCCATAGTTATCATTGGAGTTAGGACTCATTCCATCAATGCCATCGTCTATGCAACTTATTAAACAGGAAAGCCGTTTGATCTCCCCTTCGATTAATTGCAGTAACCTGTATGTAAATACGATTTTCCAGTATGTGTGATGCCATAAAAGAATGCGGTATTTGTCCTTTTCCTTGTTCGTATCATCGATAACATTTTTAGCAGAAAGAATTTGTTAATATATTGTTTGGCAGAAGCATAGGTTCCTACCGATCAGCTCCTTTTCAAGATCCTCGCATCTATTATGGGATAAGCTTTAAATGCTTTCTGAATAAGGTGTAAATATTTCCTTTTAAATGAATTCTTTGCTATGGAGATTAATTGTATTTCTTCGCCAATTGATACCGATGGAGAGCAGTCGTTGCATTCATTTCTATCGCCTTTTCGACGGAGAAGATATCATTTAACTCTTCGGATCATGGTGATATATCTCTGCCACATCGCTTTGGGAGGTCGTCATACTTAGAACGCCGATCATTGACATTCAATTCTGCTTTGCAGTTGTTTCGGTCGCGGCAAAACTATGAATAGTTGCAGGCCTTGCCTTGCGCTAAGGCATAGATATCCTGCGATTTCGTTCCTACGCCTGCCAATTCGCCACGATATCTCATGTACTGTAAACTCGTAATGAATTCTGGACATAATGTTTCCCTAATCGTAATTGGTACCATTTAGCCCTATTCACTCCGAAATCGGAACATATGCAATCCATTTTTCCAATGGAATTTGAATAAGACGAATCGAATAGAATGAAGATGTGGTCTTTATGTGTAGTGTACATACAAGACGATTTCGCAGGTAACCTTATCCAATTCTCGATTGTTCTTGTATAGTAGTCTTTTCTTCCAAAGTAAGTTATCGCAATTCTATTAATAAGGACTTCTGAATTTGCTAAATTATATTCCGCGGCCATCCCAGGATGTAAGTAATCATGCATTCCCGGGACCAACCATTCCAGCTTTAGAGTTCGTCTACCGCCTGCCGTTCTTGGATTGAGAGTTCTCGGTTGAAGCAGACTGCAAACAGTGGGATAGAGTTAGGTCTGTCTGCATAAGTGTTTTTTGCGCTTCTTCCATCGAAGAGATCTTCTTAAGAGCCCCACATGAATGAGATAGTGAACTTCGCTAGTTGATATTTAAGCTATGCTGCGACGCACCAGTGGTTCGACTTTAACCAATAAAATGCAATTATAATCCAATAGTCTAGTGACAACATTCCTGCCTGCTTAAATGCGGTGGTCTTTTTAGCCAGTGGCAAACTTGTCGGTAGTTTTGTGAGGGAATCTGTGAATATTCTCTAAGCATTAAGTTGGTTTTCTGTACAAAGCAGTTCTGTGTTATATAACTATATATATTTCACAGCCATCTTGTACCAATGCATTTCCATGGTAGCATTTATTTTACAGCTTCTTCGACTAAGAGCTTATCGTATAACCCTTCAGTGCGAGTAATATTGCAAGCCTAAGTTCCTTTTCGCAGGTTATCATAAGTCGAATGCCTGTTGTTTACGTTCAGCCGTATTTTTCTCATGCTGTGATTTCTTCGAAATGTTGAGATTCCACAAAAATCAGCACTCCTTGATAATGGCAGCGTTTCCGCAATATAACCGAGTTCTTGCGGTTCTGTTCCCACAAGCACCAGCTGTCCCCTGCATTTCATGCATTGCAAAATGCGAATTGGATTGACAACATGCTGCTTCTTAGCCGGGTTTTGATACCAACCTTTTTGATCAATGCTGAAGTCTCCGGAAATTCTGCCAACTTTTCTGCTGGAATTTGTACATGCGAAGGAAAATAGCATGTCTGCATGATTACATGCAATGCATAATTGCAGGGTGCTTTACACGGCATTTTTGTCTATTCGTATGCTACAGCGGCCTAACATTCTCTTGATCCAACGACGGACTCCTCAACTTTTTCATTGGAACCATTCGCGTTTGATACGGAAGGTCCCTCAGCCAGCCTAGATGATACGCTGCCTTCCGTTACAAACACTGCGTCTTCCAGTCACAAGGTCTCCTCCACATCTTTCCGATCTTCGATTGGGAGTTCCCTGCCAAGGTTGACGTCAAACGGCTCGATAGGTTGAGACCCATCTGCATCAACATCGCTTTCCCTTCTCCACCACTATTAGCAAACAAGTCGCGTTGAGAGGACGTCATATGTGGTTTCGAAAGCTTTGTTTCAAGCATTTATACTCTGAAGTGAGGTACTTTATTGGCTATTTTTAGACCGACAACAAGCAAAAGTAATCAATCAATTTATCTTACGACTATGGCTTCCTTTGATTTAGCAGCTTTCCATGCTAGTGACCTGCATCTGTATGGATTGACAAGCATAGTGCACTCATTGAAATGTTTGCTGTCTGGGTAAGGAATAACTTGTTTGCTTTTCAGGCAAAAAAAATGTCTCAGTCAAACATTATTTTTCACTGGCCAGAATGTCTACATAAAAAGGAGACGCTAGTAGCGAAAATGGCATTCTAGATCATTTTAAACATCAAAAGTGAAACTCTCGCACTAATTACTAAGCTTGAGCGATAGAATTGCTCATATTTTGTCTTCTATAATAATTGCTTTGCACCTTTGGTGCTATTTCATTTCTCCATCTTGTTACTTTTGATCCTAGTTTTGACGAGAAAAGGCAGAATTCAAGTAAATTATGTTAACGCAGCATAGATAAAAGGCTTCATTTAGCTTCCAACTAGGTATATAGCACAATTTTGGCGTTAGCGGCTACTCTACTTTATGCTGAATATGAAGCACAGCCTTCATTTTCACCTATGTGATTAAATTGCAAATTAGACTGGTATAGCACACAAAACTCACATTCTAGTTAACGCATCTTGCCAATTGTGTCTCCATTCCAGCTGTCATATTTCGCTTATTTGCATGGACCGTACACAGATTATTGTCCCTTATTTCTTCGCCACTGTAGCTAACGCAGACGTGCTCACGAACGAACCTCAATAGGCAGCAACATTAGCATGACTACCATAATCTTCATATAAATACATGATGGCGAACTATCCTTCTTCTAAGACGAGTGCATATTCACGCTTCATAGTGAAATCGCAATTGAAACAGGAGGAAAGGTGCTTACTGTTGCAAGTTTTCATAATATTTGGCTTATATATCCTCTAAAAGAGCAAAAGATGGACAGTGACAATGCGAAGAGTAAAAGGCCGACTGGAAAACCAATAACGAGGTTATAATAAATCGACGTGCTTGCCTTCATTCTCGAGGGTACAATAGGAGGAGAGGCTGAAGAGGTGGGGTCTAGAATGGGCTGCAGTGGGAAAAAAACAGGAGACATGAGCACTTGCAAGGAAGAGGGCGAAAGCAAAAGAATAAGATGCGACCATTTTTAGTAAAGTTCAGTAAAGTTTAGTCTAAGCTCAGACTCACAATTCACATAGTTTATGGCTAATGAATGCAGTAAGGGTGCAAGTATGCAATAGGCAATTGACATATACAATCAAAAATGGATGGAACTCACCAAAGTGGCATCGATTAAGACTGACTCGGGAGAAGAAGGAGATAGGCGGAGCGTAAATTTTGCTTTGAAGAATGTCAAGTTGCGAAAACAAAATAGGGGATGGAGGAGGAACCAGTTCTGGTCTCACTAAAAGCAATAAATGGAGTTAGATACATGAATGTGCATATGCAAATCTGTAGTGGTTAGGTGGGCAGACAAACAAGGTGTGGTAGGGCACGATCGCGTATTGCGCAAGACTCATTGTGATGGAAGACTGTAAGGAGTAGTGAGCGAAGAATGGGACGCTTACAGTGGTGGCGCTGGAGTGGAACTTGAGAGAGAATTAGACGACACGAGGGTTGCATCTCGTTCCTTAGTCCAGAGGTGCCCTTGGCGCCTAGGCGTTTACGACGAATACATATACCTGAAAGACAAAATTAGGAGCATCATTGACATCTAAGTCTTCCTCGTGGATTCCGAGTGGCAAATGAAGCATTATTAGAATGATGGAATGCAAGAGATCAATGAGGTTTACATAGTAGGATAGATAGTCCAGTTGGTCTGCCCAAATACGCCTTATCCAACATAGCCTAGTCCAGCTCAGCTTACTGCAGTATGTCTACATCAGTAAGGCGACAGTAGGCATATAGTTGTGATCCTGTACGTTTGCTACTTATTTCGCATCTGTAGCATGATTTATGAAGAGGCATAAAAACGGCCAAAACACGAGTATGGTAAGGGGATCTGCAACTCACCCCTAAATGTAACTACGCAACTTGCAAACGTAGGCTGTCGGTGAGTGTTTCTGATTCTGTGTTTTCGAAAACGCTTGCTTCCAACCAGAGAGGAAAGTGGAGGTGGCTCGATCTCGCCGGCGCAAGCAAAGAATAATAGTTGTTCTACTACAGAGCATAAAGGAGTGGGATTATATGGACGAAAAGGAAGAACGAGTTCAGGCAAATAATTTCATTTACTCTTCCATCAAACCACTTATTTATACATCCGCTTATCTGCATCCGCACAACTGCTGTATACGTGGCCAATAGTTTTAAAATATAAATAAGCATTAATCTGAAGCACATAAAACTGTCTTAACGGGCCCAAGCAAGAATGCTACCATCTAAATCAACGTTTGGCTGTGGCGTGAAAATAAGGAAAAAGAAAAATAAAACAAATGGCCCGGTAAGAAAGGAGAGAGGCGAACGTCATGACTCACCCTTAATTTTTACAATTTCTGCCTTTAACCTAAACTTTGGCTCGTTGGTTTTCTTTGGACGAGAAAGGGAGGATCGGTGAAGAAATAAAAGGCAACATAGTACTAGGGCGAAACGTAGCGGAGGAGAGGCGTAAAAGACGAATTGGATAGTGTGAATGATAATGGTCCAGAGAATCGTGACCAGCAGCATGTCTAGCGCTAGTGTGCAAGAATTCTTTATCGTTGCATGCGTGGAATTGATCAGTGGCACGTGGTGCATGCAGTGTGTCGCATGGTCTATTGTAGTGTCGTGTCTGTTGGCCTAGGGAACAATGGTACCGTTTTAACTTTATTTGGGATGTAGCATCAGAATTTATTTCTCCTTCGTACCCTTCCATCTCGGCTAAACACTCTTGACAGGAGAGATCGGGAGGCAGCATGTCCTTCTTTAAATTTTCCCAACTTCGTGTAGCACGCAGTCAAGGCAACTTGGGTCGCCAATCGTTAAAACGGTGCATATATCCCGAGTTAGCTCTTAACAAAGTTAGCAATGCAAAACAGTGCCATTGTTAGTGAAATAAGGGCTAAATTTCGATGAAGGGCTTTGAGAATTACCCCTAAATATGACAAAATCAACCGCTTCTGATTCAACGCTTTTGCAAATGTTCTTTACTTTCCTGATCTCAGTTTTTCTTTATTAGTTATCGTCTCTGCTCTCGCAACTTGTGTAAGGATGTTTAAAGAAAATTTGTCAAAAAACTTGCTGTAGGCAAACGGATATCTACTACCGAATGTGCGAACCCGAAAGAGACGTTAAGACAAAAACTTAAGTTGAAGTCAGGTTAGGGGTGCTTGACTCACCTTAATTTTTTTGGAAATCCCACCCGTCTTCCATACATTGGACTATTAACATCCTTCTAACAGCGGAGGTAAAGTTATTTACGAACAAAACAGAGGCAAACTGCTCATTTAAAGTAGAGCAGACAGGGGCGTTAAGAGTAAAGTGAACAGCGAGAAGGATAACAGCGTTGAGTATTGCAGCGAGTAGCATGTCTTGCGATACTGCGACAGAATTCTTTCTCGTTGCAAAGTACGTATAGCGAAGTAGACATACTTCGAGCCCATCGATTGGAATTAAAGAAGTCTATTAACCAATAAATGAGCATATGAGTAAGTTGGAAGCCATTGAGTGTGTAAATTTTCTCAATTATTTTGCATCCTCCTTACTTCTGGCTTAAAGTAGGCTGGAGTCCCGCAGAAGGGTGGAAGAACTGCTTGGCGTTGACGATGAATTGATTCCAACATCAATTTGTTGGAACTTGTGACAGCCAGTGCTAGTGGTGCCAAAATACTCGTAATGCAGAGCCACTCCATATTCGCACTATGCAAAAGTGTTTTGCCATTGCGTCGGTCGCTGAATTGGCTATTAGTCCCCCAAAAGTTGCATTAATCAATAAAATAATTAAATCCTCAAATTTATAACATCTTTGGTGAACTCATTCATTGTGCTGCACAGTAGGAGCTGTTGAGATCTAAATCAGATGAGCTGTTAACTTTGACGATCAATTCGAAATCAGCAGCAAGAATGCTTCCATGACCTGTTAAATAAAACCGGCTAAGGCAGATAAAACTCTGAAACAATGCACACCAGTAGAAGAGGATTAAAGAAAGGAACCTACCTTAAGGCGAGAGGAGAAGAGAGAAGTGCCAGGATCGCAGGCGTCGTCATCTCTGCTGCTAATCCACTAACGCAGCACGCAAAAGAAACCTACTACCGATACAACAATGGGATAGGCCACGCGACACGCTGCGTGCAACACGTACCACTGATAAATTCCACACATGCAGCAGGGAAGAATTCTACCACATCAACGCTGGACATGCCGTTGATCGCAATTCTCTGGACTATTATCATTTCCACGACCTAGCTCATCTTGCATGCCTTTCTTATGCTTCGTTTCGCTCTAGCACTATGTGGCCTTTTGCTTCTTCTCCGCCTCTCCCTTCTCCGTCCGAAGAATGTCAGTGGGCTGGAGTATAAAGCAAAGATGGAAATCGTGTAAGCTGGAGGTGAGTCATGACATCTTCTTATCCACTTTCTTGCCGAATCATTTCTTTGATTTTTGCGCTATAGCAGAACGTTGATTTAGATGGTAGCGGTCTTGATTAGGCCCGTTAAGAGAGTTTTGTGCGCAACAGCAAGCATCGCAGCTTTAGAGTAGTACTAATTTATACTTAGCAACGCAGCATGCAAAAGCACTTATGGCCGACAAACAGAAGATGCCAAAAGTAAATATGAATATATTTGAGACCATGCGTACAAATAAGCTTTTTGAGGAAGCGGAAATGCCATTATTTGCTTTCTGCATCTGCCAACAACAGCAAAACTAGGGACCTAATGAATTACCCACGATGGTAAAGTTTTGTTAATCTACTTCTACTTAGGCTGCAAAATATTTTGCTAGGCCTAATATCAGCGATCAAACCTGCCAATTCAATTGCATTTAATAGATCTCTTCTTTAGTAACTGCAGGTAGTAATATGCAGATAAAATGCATTAATATAAAACTGCCAATATAGCAATTGTACATTGTCATCATTCAAAAAAGAGCCAATTTACTTACTGGACGACATTTTAAAGCAGCTTTCTGGATGGACCATGCTAGACTCACCAATCCGGCACAATTTAATGGTGTTATTTAACAGCTCTCACTTAAGATGGCTTTGTGGAAGACATAATTCAATTGCAATTAATAAACTGAGTTTACGTGGCTCCTTTACTGACTGTCAAGGAGTGGAGTCTTATTGTTCAAGACATCTTCTGAGGAGGACCCTTTCCTCCAATACACGTTAGAAAATGCTCACATTTTGAGTCGGTTTCACTTGCCGGTACGATTACCGTCCCGCATGGCTCATTCTCGAAAAATAAAAAGCGATAAAATGACGTTGTACATACAAGTGCCCTGCGTCATATCGATCTCCTAATGAGCTGACCAATACGCAGTGGCTTCGAAACAGTTTGTCTTATCGATCAACCGTCTAACGGATGGACTGGCGCAGATGAGTCATCAGTGGTTCGGACGCTGAGAGCATATGCTTCCAAATTCAGTGATGTAAAGGACGATTTCTACTTTCGATCGGAATTGTGCGCAAATGCTTGTTAAGTGTGTAACAGATCATATGAAGGGCTATGAAACCACACTCCGTGCTATGCCGTGCAAATAAGCGTTCACAAATTAAACTTGACGCTATTAGATACATAGACATTTAAAGCGCATTTGCTTCTATCCGTGAACAAATAAAAATGAGATCAAGGTTCGCCTGCTACTGATGCAAAGCTTCCATTCTGACTCCCCTCATTATTGAGCCAGCGGTCATTTTTGCACCAAATGATTTTAAAAATAATCTGCGTGCATCATTCATCTTAATTTAATTAAAGTTTGATGAGAAAGTGCATCCTACACTACTTGTCTTCCATGAGTGTGCAAAACAGCAAAAGTTTTGACTGCCTGGGTCATAACCAGTAGGCTGACACCAATTCCTTCACAAAAAGCTCATCCGTTTTTTGTAGGATACAAGCATCTTATTTGAACTAAAATTGGCTAAGAATGACGCTTTGGAAAATATCAAGACAGACAAAATACAAGGTGGATGAGAGACTAGCTCTGGCATCGACAATATTTGAGGTAGGTGGGTGCATAAAACTACATCCGCCAACAAGTTTCAACGATCTCTCTTATCTAAGAGATTGAATGAAGAGGGCTGATCTAACCCTAACGCCTTTTTGATAGAGTTTATGTTGCAAATGTAATATTACTTGGATGATTGATCACGGAAATGGTCCCGAAACATGAATGGTAGACCATGTAGCCAGGACTAGACTATCCCAGTCCAAATTTCTTTGTCTGCTCAGTGCCTCTACGATATGCAGGCGATGCTCTGCATACAGTTTCAATCTAGTACGCTTGTTGCTTATCCCTACTTTGCAATAAGAAATGCTGTCTTAACCGCCACTAACCAACTCCATTCCCACAAACATCGTCGCCTCTCGAAGCGTTCCATTTGGACTTTGCTGCACAAACTCTCACATATATGATGCAGCGGCACAGCTTGAAGTAACTCAAGCTGAGACAACGGCAGCGGCAGCATTTTTCCACCTCAGTACTTCAGAATCGCCTATTTTAACCAGACGAGGATATTCAGCCTCCAATACCAGAAGTGCCTCTTATGGCGCAGGTAGGAAGCCGTCTCCTATCCTTTGCCGCGGGTTTGCCTTTTTGATCATCCGCCTTCATGCTCTGCTTTTAGTTATTCAACCATGCATGCTTAGCTACCCTCAGTTCAAAACAAGTAATTTTGTACTTGTTTCCCCTTTCTTTTACCTCTTTTGAAATAAGCTTCTAGGAAATTTGGCTCCCTGTGTCCTCACCAGCAGTGCGTGTTCATGACGTTGCTCAAGTACTTACCCATCACCCCCAACAATCCGCTAATTATGGATCAATGTTAGAGGACTCTGAAGGCTCTAAATTGTTCATCTATATTTCCCAATGGCATGGTGAAATGCCCCTATTCACTCTTTTCGAGCCATTTGGGCGAGTGTTGAGTGTAAAGATATTTGTGATCAGAGTAACAAACCAGAGCATTGGTTTTGATGTGTACACACATTAGATTAATTGTTTGTTAATTTTCACGCTCCCAGGTAATTGCAGTGTGTTCACTCACAGCCTTTGTTAAGAGTGAAAATGCTTTGAGTGTGCAGAACGCGATACCTGCGATGGGCGGAGATGTTGTGGGAAGGAAAGGATTAAAAGTTCGGCTGTAGTACTACATCAGTATACCTATTTTAAGCTCCAGGCTCTAAACACTGCCATAGCTCCTGCCGGTGTGCTTTTAAGTATTTTCATTTTTCTCATAAATGCCAAGTTGAATTATGCATTTTAAGTGTTGACGCTGTGTAGTGGACTGCCGATTAATTCTACAGCTCACTCTTCTTAGTCCATATCAGTTTTGTTATATGATTCATAATCTTGAGGGCAATTAATATGTCGTATAAGTAGCATTTAAACCAATTTCATATTTTCATTTTGAAAACAGTTATGCAGGCTTTTAGTGACCCACTATGATGTTGTAAGTTTCACCTCTTAGTGTTTGCACGAGTGTCATCAGTGTCCTCACCGAAGTTGTTGCCCTCAACTCTCACACCCTTGTTGTGCTGCGCAGCTACCAACTACCACCAAATTGGTGCATGCATCTTAGCTCTCCACATTGCGAGTCATGCCTTACACAGGTTTCAAATGCTCCTCTTCGCTTGCTTTGGCTGGTGCAACGTTTTGTGTCTTCGATCGCATCGGCACAAGCATCGAATATTGTGCGATTTTTTAAGTGTAATAAAGTCGCAATTAGTAATATTCCTCATTTCTGCATTGTTTTTTGTCATTGAATTCAATTCGTACCGTACTGGTTATCACTAGCGTTTGTCAGGAAATAGCGTCAAATTTTTGGTTGATGCCAATTTATTTGCCACATGTATAGCGCTCCCACCCTTCCAAAAATTTACATTGGGCCATGATAGGACGATAAAATGTTATGTGAACGATGTTTGGAAGCAGCGTAGCTATACGTCATTAGTCTACCATCTGACATGTTCTCCCTAAAGATATTTATTGAACGATGACAGCAACCATCCGATAGCGACTACTAAAATTGTTGAATCCCATGCTCACCATCCACTCATCCGTAGCCACTTTCATTGCATCGCCGCCTATGGCGAGTCACTTTGAACTATGGGGAGGAGGAAGCATTTCATTGCTCACAGTACAGTCCCGCTTAGGAGAAAGATTTACATGTAAGGAGAAGACTGTCCGACTGCTTCTTAGTGTGAGCCTGGGAGTGCATAAATGCGGATCCGTCATTTGCTTGTCTGTCATCGAGGCCAGTGATACCTACAGCGCTTGCTTGCGGGTTGCAATGACCCAAATTTACTTGATTTTTTCGCAAAATTCTAGTTTTGCTAATTTGAAATTTATATCGAAACCGACTGCCTTTCACTCCACAAAGAAGTTATTTGCGCAAATCGAATGAGGAAGATGTTTGATGATTGGGAAGTCCTAGAAATGCTCTTAAAGTTTATTTTGTCCTTGTGTTAGCAATCTCGCCAGCAGCGCTTTTACTGAACCTCATCCAAATTTGACCCTTCTCACCAGACCCGGCGTCCAGTGCCTCTCTGCAAAATAGGGGGTTGCAATAAACTCATAGAAGTGATGATCCTTCACAGATCCACTGCTAACCAATCATTCGTGCACTTAAACCCAGCATCACCATCGCCTTTTGACACACCTCATTTTCAAAATGAAAATATGAAATTGGTTTAAATGCTACTTATACGACATATTAATTGCCCTCAAGATTATGAATCATATAACAAAACTGATATGGACTAAGAAGAGTGAGCTGTAGAATTAATCGGCAGTCCACTACACAGCGTCAACACTTAAAATGCATAATTCAACTTGGCATTTATGAGAAAAATGAAAATACTTAAAAGCACACCGGCAGGAGCTATGGCAGTGTTTAGAGCCTGGAGCTTAAAATAGGTATACTGATGTAGTACTACAGCCGAACTTTTAATCCTTTCCTTCCCACAACATCTCCGCCCATCGCAGGTATCGCGTTCTGCACACTCAAAGCATTTTCACTCTTAACAAAGGCTGTGAGTGAACACACTGCAATTACCTGGGAGCGTGAAAATTAACAAACAATTAATCTAATGTGTGTACACATCAAAACCAATGCTCCGGTTTGTTACTCTGATCACAAATATCTTTACACTCAACACTCGCCCAAATGGCTCGAAAAGAGTGAATAGGGGCATTTCACTATGCCCTTGGGAAATATAGATGAACAATTTAGAGCCTTCAGAGTCCTCTAACATTGGTCCATAATTAGCGGATTGTTGCGGGTGATGGGTAAGTACTTGAGCAACGTCATGAACACGCACTGCTGGTGAGGACACAGGGAGCCAAATTTCCTAGAAGCTTATTTCAAAAGAGGTAAAAGAAAGGGGAAACAAGTACAAAATTACTTGTTTTGAACTGAGGGTAGCTAAGCATGCATGGTTGAATAACTAAAAGCAGAGCGTGAAGGCGGATGATGAAAAAGGCAAACCTGCAGCAAAGGATAGGAGACGGCTTCCTACCTGCGCCATAAGAGGCACTTCTGGTATTAGAGGCTGAATATCCTCGTCTGGTTAAAATAGGCGATTCTGAAGTACTGAGGTGGAAAAATGCTGCCACTGCCGTTGTCTCAGCTTGAGTTACTTCAAGCTGTGCCGCTGCATCATATATGTGAGAGTTTGTGCAGCAAAGTCCAAATGGAACGCTTCGAGAGGCGACGATGTTTGTGGGAATGGAGTTGGTTAGTGGCGGTTAAGACAGCATTTCTTATTGCAAAGTAGGGATAAGCAACAAGCGTACTAGATTGAAACTGTATGCAGAGCATCGCCTGCATATCGTAGAGGCACTGAGCAGACAAAGAAATTTGGACTGGGATAGTCTAGTCCTGGCTACATGGTCTACCATTCATGTTTCGGGACCATTTCCGTGATCAATCATCCAAGTAATATTACATTTGCATCTTAAGCTCTATCAAAAAGGTGTTAGGGTTAGATCAGCCCTCTTCATTCAATCACTTAGATAAGAGAAATCGTTGAAACTTGTTGGCGGATGTAGTTTTATGCACCCACCTACCTCAAATATTGTCGATGCCAGAGCTAGTCTCTCATCCACCTTGTATTTTGTCTGTCTTGATGTTTTCCAAAGCGTCATTCTTAGCCAATTTTAGTTCAAATAAGATGCTTGGATCCTACAAAAACGGATGAGCTTTTTGTGAAGGAATTGGTGTCAGCCTACTGGTTATGACCCAGGCAGTCAAAACTTTTGCTGTTTTGCACACTCATGGAAGACAAGTAGTGTAGGATGCACTTTCTCATCAAACTTTAATTAAATTAAGATGAATGATGCACGCAGATTATTTTTAAAATCATTTGGTGCAAAAATGACCGCTGGCTCAATAATGAGGGGAGTCAGAATGGAAGCTTTGCATCAGTAGCAGGCGAACCTTGATCTCATTTTTATTTGTTCACGGATAGAAGCAAATGCGCTTTAAATGTCTATGTATCTAATAGCGTCAAGTTTAATTTGTGAACGCTTATTTGCATGGCATAGCGCGGAGTGTGATTTCATAGCCCTTCTTATGATCTGCAATACACTTAACAAGCATTTGCGTACAATTCCGATCGAAAGTAGAAATCGTCCTTTACATCACTGAATTTGGAAGCATCTGCTCTCAACGTCTGAACCACTGATGACTCATCTGCGCCAATCCATCCGTTAACCGGTTGATCGATAAGACAAGCTATTTCGAAGCCACTGCGTATTGGTCAGCTCATTAGGAGATCGATATGACACAGGGCACTTGTATGTACGACGTCATTTTATCGCTTTTTATTTTTCGAGGATGAGCCATGCGGGACGGTAATCGTACCGGCAAGTGAAACCGACTCAAAATGTGAGCATTTTCTAACGTGTATTGGAGGAAAGGGTCCTCCTCAGAAGATGTCTTGAACAATAAGACTCCACTCCTTGACAGTCAGTAAAGGAGCCACGTAAACTCAGTTTATTAATTGCAATTGAATTATGTCTTCCACAAAGCCATCTTAAGTGAGAGCTGTTAAATAACACCATTAAATTGTGCCGGATTGGTGAGTCTAGCATGGTCCATCCAGAAAGCTGCTTTAAAATGTCGTCCAGTAAGTAAATTGGCTCTTTTTTGAATGATGACAATGTACAATTGCTATATTGGCAGTTTTATATTAATGCATTTTATCTGCATATTACTACCTGCAGTTACTAAAGAAGAGATCTATTAAATGCAATTGAATTGGCAGGTTTGATCGCTGATATTAGGCCTAGCAAAATATTTTGCAGCCTAAGTAGAAGTAGATTAACAAAACTTTACCATCGTGGGTAATTCATTAGGTCCCTAGTTTTGCTGTTGTTGGCAGATGCAGAAAGCAAATAATGGCATTTCCGCTTCCTCAAAAAGCTTATTTGTACGCATGGTCTCAAATATATTCATATTTACTTTTGGCATCTTCTGTTTGTCGGCCATAAGTGCTTTTGCATGCTGCGTTGCTAAGTATAAATTAGTACTACTCTAAAGCTGCGATGCTTGCTGTTGCGCACAAAACTCTCTTAACGGGCCTAATCAAGACCGCTACCATCTAAATCAACGTTCTGCTATAGCGCAAAAATCAAAGAAATGATTCGGCAAGAAAGTGGATAAGAAGATGTCATGACTCACCTCCAGCTTACACGATTTCCATCTTTGCTTTATACTCCAGCCCACTGACATTCTTCGGACGGAGAAGGGAGAGGCGGAGAAGAAGCAAAAGGCCACATAGTGCTAGAGCGAAACGAAGCATAAGAAAGGCATGTAAGACGAGCTAGGTCGTGGAAATGATAATAGTCCAGAGAATTGCGATCAACGGCATGTCCAGCGTTGATGTGGTAGAATTCTTCCCTGCTGCATGTGTGGAATTTATCAGTGGTACGTGTTGCACGCAGCGTGTCGCGCGGCCTATCCCATTGTCGTATCGGCAGTAAATTTCTTTTGCGTGCTGCGTTAGTGGATTAGCAGCAGAGATGACGACGCCTGCGCTCCTGGCACTTCTCTCTTCTATTCTCGCCTTAAGGTAGGTTCCTTTCTTTAATCCTCTTCTACTGGTGTGCATTGTTTCAGAGTTTTATCTGCCTTAGCCGGTTTTATTTAACAGGTCATGGAAGCATTCTTGCTGCTGATTTCGAACTGATCGTCAAAGTTAACAGCTCACCTGATTTAGATCTCAACAGCTCCTACTGTGCAGCACAATGAATGAGTTCACCAAAGATGTTATAAATTTGAGGATTTAATTATTTTATTGATTAATGCAACTTTTGGGGGACTAATAGCCAATTCAGCGACCGACGCAATGGCAAAACACTTTTGCATAGTGCGAATATGGAGTGGCTCTGCATTACGAGTATTTTGGCACCACTAGCACTGGCTGTCACAAGTTCCAACAAATTGATGTTGGAATCAATTCATCGTCAACGCCAAGCAGTTCTTCCACCCTTCTGCGGGACTCCAGCCTACTTTAAGCCAGAAGTAAGGAGGATGCAAAGTAATTGAGAAAATTTACACACTCAATGGCTTCCAACTTACTCATATGCTCATTTATTGGTTAATAGACTTCTTTAATTCCAATCGATGGGCTCGAAGTATGTCTACTTCGCTATACGTACTTTGCAACGAGAAAGAATTCTGTCGCAGTATCGCAAGACATGCTACTCGCTGCAATACTCAACGCTGTTATCCTTCTCGCTGTTCACTTTACTCTTAACGCCCCTGTCTGCTCTACTTTAAATGAGCAGTTTGCCTCTGTTTTGTTCGTAAATAACTTTCCCTCCGCTGTTAGAAGGATGTTAATAGTCCAATGTATGGAGAACGGGTGGGATTTCCAAAAAAATTAAGGTGAGTCAAGCATCCCTAACCTGACTTCGACTTAAGTTTTTGTCTTAAATCTCTTTCGGGTTCGCACATTCGGTAGTAGATATCCGTTTGTCTGCAGCAAGTTTTTTGGCAAATTTTCTTAAAACATCCTAACACAAGTTGCGAGAGCAGAGACGATAGCTAATAAAAGAAAAACTGAGATCAGGAAAGTAAAGAACAAACATTTGCAAAAGCGCTGAATCAGAAACGGTTGATTTTGTCATATTTAGGGGTAATTCTCAAAGCCCTTCATCGAAATTTAGCCCTTATTTCACTAACAATGGCGTTGTTTTACATTGCTAACTTTGTTAAGAGCTAACTTGGGATATATACACCGTGTTAACCATTGGCGACCCAAGTTGCCTTGACTGTGTGCTACACGAAGTTGGAAAAATTTAAAGAAGAACGTGCTGCCTCCCGATCTCTCCTGTCAAGAGTGTTTAGCCGAGATGGAAGGATACGAAGGAAAAATAATTTCTGATGCTACATCCCAAATAAAGTTAAAACGGTACCATTGTTCCCTAGGCCAACAGACACGACACTACAATAGACCATGCGACTCTGCATGCACCACGTGCCACTGATCAATTCCACGCATGCAACGATAAAGAATTCTGGCACACTAGCGCTAGACATGCTGCTGGTCTCGATTCTCTGGACTATTATTATTCCCACTATCCAATTCGTCTTTTGCGCCTCTCCTCCGCTACGTTTCGCCCTAGTACTATGCGGACTTTTATTTCTTCACCGATCCTCCCTTTCTCGTTCAAAGAAAACCAATGAGCCAAAGTTTAGGTTAAAGGCAGAAATTGTAAAAATTAAGGGTGAGTCATGACGTTACCCTATCTATTTTCTTACCGGGCCATTTGTTTTATTTCCTTTTCCTCATTTTCACGCCACAGCCAAACGTTGATTTAGATGGTAGCATTCTTGCTTGGGCCCGTTAAGACAGTTTTATGTGCTTCAGATTAATGCTTATTTATATTTTAAAACTATTGGCCACGTATACAGCAGTTGTGCGGATGCAGATAAGCGGATGTATAAATAAGTGGTTTGATGGAAGAGTAAATGAAATTATTTGCCTGAACTCGTTTTTCCATTTCGTCCATATAATCCCACTCCTTTATCCTCTGTACTAGAACAACTATTATTATTTGCTTGCGCCGGCGCGATCGAGCCACCTCCACTTTCCTCTCTGGTTAGAAGCAAGCGTTTTCGAAAGCACAGAATCAGAAACACTCACCGACAACCTACGTTTGCAAATTGCGTAGTTACATTTAGGGGTGAGTCGCAGATCCCTTTACCATGCTCGTGTTTTGATCGCTTTTATGCTACAGATGCGAAATAAGTAGCAAACGTACAGGATCACAACTATATGCCTACTGCCGCCTTACCACTGTAGACATGCTGCAGTAAGCTGAGCTGGACTAGGCTAGGTTGGATAAGGCGTATTTGGGCAGACCAACTCGACTATCTATCCTACTATGTAAACCTCATTGATCTCTTGCATTCCATCATTCTAATAATGCTTCATTTGCCACTCGGAATCCACGAGGAAGACTTAGATGTCAATGATGCTCCTAATTTTGTCTTTCAGATATAAGTATTCATCGTAAACGCCTAGGCACCAAGGGCACCTCTGGACTAGGGAACGCGATGCAACCCTCGTGTCGTCTGATTCTCTCTCAAGTTCCACTTCAGCACCACTACTGTAAGCGTCCCATTCTTCGCTCACTACTCCTTACAGTCTTCCATCACAATGAGTCTTGCGCAATACGCGATCGTGCCCTACCACACCTTGTTTGTCTGCCCACCTAACCACTACAGATTTGCATATGCGCATTCATGTGCCCAACTCCATTTATTGCATTTAGTGAGACCAGAACTGGTTCCTCCCCCATCCCCTATTTTTTTTTTCGCAACTTGACATCCTTCAAAGCGAAATTTGCGTTCCGCCTATCTCCTTCTTCTCCCGAGTCAGTCTTAATCGATGCCACTTTGGCGAGTTCCATCCGTTTTTGATTGTTCATGTCTATTGCCTATTGCACACTTGCACCCTTACGGCATTTATTAGCCATAAATTGTGTCAATTGTGAGTCTGAGCTTAGACTAAGCTGTACTGAACTTTACTAAAAATGGTCGCATTTATTCTTCTGCTTTCGCCCTCTTCCTTGCAAGTGCTCATGTCTCCTGCTTTTTCCCACTGTAGCCCATTCTAGACCCCACCTATTCAGCCTCTCCTCCTGTTGTACCCTCGAGAATGAAGGCAAGCACGTCGGTCTATTATAACCTCGTAATTGGTTTTCCAGCCGGCCTTTTACTTATCGCATTGTCACTATTCATCTTTTGCTCTATTAGAGGAAATATAAACCAAATATTATGGAAGCTTGCAATAATAAGCATCTTTCCTCCTGTTTCAATTGCGATTTCACTATAAAACGTGAATATGCACTCGTCTAAGAAGAAGGATAGTTCGCCATCATGTATTTATATGAAGATTATGGTAGTTATGTTAATGTTGCTGCCCATTGAGGTTCCAGCAGGAGGCAACTTAATGCCACTTGTTCGTTCGTGAGCACGTCTGCGTTAGCCACAGTGGCGAAGAAATAAGGGACGATAAGCTGTGTACAGTCCATGCAAATAAGCGAAATGTGACAGCTGGAATGGAGACGCCATTGGCAAGATGCGTTAACTAGAATGTGGGTTTTGTGTGCTCTACCAGTTTAATTTGCAATTTAATCACATAGGTGAAAATGAAAGCTGTGCTTCATATTCAGCATAAAGTAGAGTAGCCACTAACGCCAAAATTGTGCTATATACCTAGTTGAAAGCTAAATGAAGTCTTTTATCTATGCTGCGTTAACATAATTTACTTGAATTCTGCCTTTTCTCGTCAAAACTAGGATCAAAAATAGCAAGATGGAGAAACGAAATAGCACCGAAGGTGCAAGGCAATTATTATAGAAGACAAATTATGAGCCATTTTTTCGCTCAAGCTTAGTAATTAGTGCGAGAGTTTCATTTTTTAATGTTTAAAATGATCTAGAATGCCATTTTTGCTACTAGCGTCTCCTTTTTATGCAGACACACTGGCCAGTGAAAAATAATTTTTGACTGAGACACTTTCTGCTTGGGAAGAAAACAAGTTATTTCTTATCCAGACAGCAAACATTTCAATGAGTGCACTATGTTTGTCAATCTGTAGAGATGCAGGTCTCTAGCATGGAAAGCTGCTAAAACAAAGGAAGCCATAGTCGTAAAATGAATTGATTACTTTTGCTTGTTGTCGGTCTAAAAATAGCCAATAAAGTACCTCAGTTCAAAGTATAAATGCTTGAAACAGCTTTCGACACCATATATGACGTCCTCTCAACGCGACTTGTTTGCTGATAGCGATGGAGAAGGGAAAGCGATGTTGATGCAGATGGGTCTCAACCTATCGAGCCATTTGACGTCAACCTTGGCAGAGAACTCCCAATCGAGGATCGGAAAGATGTGGAGGAGACCTTGTGGCTGGAAGACGCAGTGTTTGCAACGGAAGGCAGCGTATCCTCTAGGCTGGCTAAGGGACCTCCCGCATCAAATGCAAATGGTTCCAATGAAAAGGTTGAGGAGCCCGCCGTTGAATCAAGAGAATGTTAGGCCGCAGTAGCATACAAATAGACAAAAATGCCGTGCAAAACGCCCTGCAATTACGTATTGCATGTAAGCTTGCACATATGCTATTTTCCTTTGCATATACAAATTCCAGCAGAAAAGTTGGCAGAATTTCCGGAGACTTTAGCATTGATCAAAAAGGTTGGTATTAAAACCCGGCTAAGAAGCAGCATGTTGCCAATCCAATTCGCATTTTGCAATGCATTAAATGCGGGGGACAGCTGGTGCTTGTGGGAACAGAACCGCAAGAACTCGGTTATATTGTGGAAACGCTGCCACCATCAAGGAGTGCTGATTGTTGTGGGAACTCGGAATTTCGAAGAAATCACAGCATGAGAAAAATACGGCTGAACGTAAACAACAGGCATTCGACTAATGATAACCTGCAAAAAGGAACTTAGGCTCGCAATATTACTCGCACCGAAGGGTTATACGATAAGCTCTTAGTTGAAGAAGCTGTTAAAATAAATGCTACCATGGAAATGCATTGGTACAAGATGGTTGTGAAACATATATATATAGTTGTATAACAGAGAACTGCTTTGTACAGAAAAACCAACTTAACACTTAGAGAATATTCACAGATTGCCTCACAAGAATATCGACAAGTTTGCCACTGGTTGAGAAGACCACCGCTTTTAAGCAGGCAGGAATGTTGTCACCAGACTATTGGATTATAATTGCATTTTATTGGTTAAAGTCGAACCACTGGTGCGTCGCAGCATAGCTTAAATATCAACTAGTGAAGTTCACTATCTCATTCATGTTGGGCTCTTAAGAAGATCTCTTCGATGGAAGAAGCGCAAAAAACACTTATGCAGACAGACCTAACTCTATCCCACTGTTTGCAGTCTGCTTCAACCGAGAACTCTCAATCCGAGAATGGCAGGTGGTAGACGAACTCTAGAGCTGGAATGGTTGGTCCCAGGAATGCATGATTACTAACATCCTGGGATGGCTGCGGAATATAATTTAACAAATTCAGAAGTCCCCATTAATAGAATTGCGATAACTCACTTTGGAAGAAAAGACTACTATACAAGAACAATTGAGAATTGGATAAAATCACCTGCGAAATCTTCTTGTATACACACTATACATGAAGACCACATCTTCATTCTATTCGGTTCGTCTTATACAAATTCGCTTAGAAAAGTGGATTGCATATGTTCCGATTTCGGAGTGAATAGGGCCAAATGGTACCAATTACGATTAGGGAAACATTATGCCCAAAATCCATTACGAGTTTTACAGTACATGAGATATCGTGGCGAATTGGCAGGCGTAGGAACGAAATCGCAGGATATCTATGCCTTAGCGCATTTGATGCCCCCCATTAAAATCTTCCAAGGCCTGCAACTATTCAGAATTTTGCCGCGGCTGAAACAACTGCAAAACAGAATTGAATGTCAATGATCGGCGTTCTAAGTATGACGACCTCCCAAAGAGATGTGGCAGGGATATATCACCATGATCCGAAGAGTTAAATGATATCTTCTCCGTCGAAAAGGCGGTAGAAATGAATGCAACGACTGCTCTTCATCGGTATCAATTGGTGAAGAAATACAATTAATCTCCATAGCAAAGAATTTATTCCAAAGGGAATATCTACACTTTATTCAGAAAGTATTTAACGCTTACCTCATAGTTGATGCATGGAATCTTGAAAAGGAACTGATCGGTAGGAACCTATGCTTCTGCCAAACAATATATCAACAAAGTCTTTCTGCTGAATGTTATCGATAATACGAACAGGGAGAGGCAAATACCGCATTCTTTTATGGCATCACACATACTGGAAAATCGCTTTTGGCAGGTCTACAATCGAAAGGAGGTGAAACGGCTTTCCTGTTTAATAAGTTGCATAGACGATGGCATTGATGGAATGAGTCCTAACTCCAATGATAACTATGGACGACTTCAAACTTTTACTGGGAGGAACCGTTATGGAAGTTGATGTAATAGCTGTAATAATAGCTATTGCAGCAAATGAAGACATTGGATATCGTCTTACAAGCCAGAACAGAGAAGTATTAAGAGCTTCTTTTGTCCAGCATATCTTTTACTTACAAATGAGCTCATGTTTGGTGATTGACAGCACAGAAGAACCGCCAATTTATCTATGTACATGCTAATTAGACTGTTCAAGAAAGATGGTCTTGTATAAGTGAATTGTATGCACGCGTTTAAGTTTTGCATGAGAGGGATCATTTTGCGATGCCAGACAAGGTTAAAGACGCAACAGTTTTACTTAGATGAACTCGAAATGTTAAGGTTGCAGGTGGTATGGGGAATAAGGCGGCAGAAATGTCGACACCATCCATTCCTTTAGGCAATACTGGTCATGCTGTGACCTTCAGAAACCGATATATGGTTAACGTATAAAATTATAAGAAGACTTAAAAGGTAATCAAGCGGCTGCTTTTATGCTACGCTTTTTATTTATAAATACAAATTTGAAAGCTATGCAACTATGCTAATCAGCAAATGGAACGCATCTTATCCATTTATTTCCTTTGGGAAAGCTGGGCTTTAAATTAGCCGCTTACTACCATCTCGAACAGAAGCTATTAGAGAAACCGTATGTTGTTGGAGAAAAAATGTTAACCTCAATTAAATTTTGGTTACGATAAGCAAAGACGGCTTTCCTAATGCTGTAAGACCTATGACAGGATCAGGTGCGTTCAAACCATGAATTATCGAGGCGGTTTTCACATTACGGAATTCAATGTTATGGGCATGCCGATTGTAAAAATTGTTGGTCTTACAGAAGGATATCATGAAATTATGTTTCAAATCCTCCATTTCGGTATTTTTCTAAATGACCACGAGACCATGGCTCCGTGTCATATGTGAGGCAAAAGCGGATAATAAGATTTTTGTGTAATTGTGTGAGTATAATGAGTAGAAAGCAAGATAAAATCAATACGCTACGCTTCAACGGCATAATTAATGCTGAAATATCTTTACTGGTAAGGTTGACTACTTCACTGCTGTGAATAAGCTCGCAATAAGGGTGACTTTATGCAAGGGTATTTTATTAACTATTGTTGCTAACTTACAGATTTGCACGATTATTCGGCTTGGCAACCAGACTGCTTTCCAATCCGACGATCTATTAAACAAAATGGTGGCTTTAATAGAGGAGCCCAGACTTACAAATAGGGCCTCAGGCTGGCTAAACTGGTCGAGGGAACGCAAAACCACTTATCTTCCCGGATGGCTCAGCATCCCTTCATCGCTCGCTGCCTTAAAGTCATGTGCATCTGATATACACCACCGAATAGGGAGCGGGTACAATTCTGCAGTGGATACTTGCAATGACTCAACAGTCTATTGCTGTTTAGAGCGTGAGGCACAATAGTATCTATAGTCAAATGCGCAGGATCAGGCACTTGTAGTCCTGCATGGACTGCACAAAGACAGGAAGATGAAAAGACAAGCAAGCATGCAAGATTTTAAGGACTTGTAGTTGTATTTATGCGCATGACACAGAGAAAGAGCAGTTAGTGGCTGATAAATCACTTCTGCACTCTTAATTGTAGCCGCTTTACTCCGCGATTTATTTTATTCTCTTAAGCTCGAAGACTTTTTGGAGCAATTTTACTTCCAGTTTAATCTTGCTAGAGTCGCCTTTCTTAGAAACAGCTTGTTACTGTTCTCACAATATCATCGTCAGTTCACTGGTCCTTGGCTAATAAAAGAAATAATTGAACACAATCATCGTGATGCTTCCGAAGTTTGCTTCAAAAGTATCGAATTCTGCTGCGCAATTTGTGCATGTAATTACGGTCAACAGATGAAATTTTGTATAGCCAGGGCAAAGCGAGATTGTCGTTCTGCAAGTGGCATTCACATGCATTCACTGTCCTCTTATGTCGATTGGAAATTGCTGAAAGTGAGATTCTCATTATGTTTGTTATTTGTGTCTGACAGGTGTGTAGGGAAGCAAATCAAAGACAAAGTGCACCTGCCTTCAGAATTATGAGAAAATACAGAGTAAAGATTGGGTATCAGTGTTTTAATATACAACCTTCCATCGCAGTTAATTGCACAAACAGTTTCTTACTTCGAACATGGGTTTCAGGACTGTAAAGCTAAAAAGTCCTATCAAAGACCCATTCCACCGGCACTGCTGCGCACAACTCTCGGCATTTCCTTTGATTGTTAGCAAATTAATTTGACCACTGCGATTTCATCTAGGCAACTGAGCAAAGGGTCTTCTTGAGCACTTTTGAAAGATCGCACAATCTCGTTAATGTCATCGCTTCCTTAATGGTACAGATTGCATGTACAACATCAATTCTGGAAGCGGTGAGAAATGCAGAATTGGTAAGACGCCATTACGTTTCTTAGAAGTTTAATTTAGTTGAAAGCTGGCTTCAAGCAACCATTTGCTTTAGTTTGCATTTTTAGATAAGTCGATATCGGTGGGCACTTGAATGAGCTTCCACCTTAACTCATCTTGCAGAGTTGAACAAGCTTGTGCTCGTCAAATGTAGAGGAAAACGATTAACAGCACATAGCAAATGTCAGCACAAAACAGGCACCTCATCGTTGCAGCAAAGTGTGTTCAGCGCTCACGGCAAGACGGTTAAAGGACGTATTACCGTGCATGCGCATGCTCTTTATTCTCTTGTTTTGACGATTCTGTTCACAAGAATGCACCAAAATTTGACTCCCATGAAATTGACTAACCTCGCTTGTGGTTTCCCTTCTGACAACCAAGAAATCAATGTGTGCTCATCATTGAACTGCATTCTTAGCGAATTCGGAGGAACGCTAGAACCAGTGAATCAGCCTGGCAGTATTTCTTGCATTTTGTCAAGAAATTAGTCTCCATAAAATTAACACTGCAGCATTGAACATGGAAGCACATCAATTTTGGTGCCCCGACTTTATGGTAGCAAAGCGTGCGTACTAGTTAAACCACATACGCATGAAATATACAACAATGAAATAATTTTTGTCGTCGTAACTGGTTTCGTCGCTTACCGATGCGAATCACACCATACTCTCACCTTGATGACGCAACATCTGACGCATTATGTAGTAGCGCCTAATTATTGCCAAACACCGAATGGCCACAAGTAGCAATGACGACTGACAAATGACCACTACTATTTGATTAGTTAAAAATAAGGTGAAACCCTAGAGAACTGGTCAGGCCAACTCGTTTCGCTGTGCAGTCCATCGACCCGTCGCTGCGAAACTGAATACCGCTGCCTCAGTATTTCATTCACTTTACTGAGTAATGACGCCAAAATATCAATCTCTTTTGTCTGATAACGCCTGACATCCACTTTAATTTTGAAGACGAGGCTTAACTTGTCAGTCTGCACCGCATGATAGAATGCACTCTGTTAATGTGCACTGACTGTGTTCTGCATACGCTCAACACTGAGGGAATGCATTATTGCCATGGATGGTGTAAAAGTGTAACCTTGCATTTGTGAATTCAGTACGGCATTGCCAGCAGCAAGTTCGTGCCAGCAGACAGTGCGCTGGAGCACACCATCTTCGTGTTGCTGCTCGTGGAACCATCGCCTAATTTGTGGGACGTTGATTTGGTCTAGTAGCCCACACTCTTACCGTCACCATTGGCCTCATCACCAGTCCTTACACCCTTACTATCAACATCACTGGCAAGTAATTCTTATCCACCTACTTACGTTCTGATAGTACTTTAGGCTGTAATTGTTAGAGCTGCCATGGAAGCAGGTCTGCATATTCTTGTTATAGGCTATAATCTACGGCGTTGCAAATGCAGGGAAAACGATGGCAGTCTGTGCTCGGCAGTTACGATGGGACATCAGAACTGTTGGTACCATGCATTTACAGTCGACAAATTACAAAAGAAATAAGCGGGCTTTTCTGCGATGTTGCCGCACTTAATGATTTTCTCGAAGTCACGCAGCGAGAATGCTGCTTGATCAAACGCTATGGGAGACTTCAACCAATTCGCTGCCACATCATGGGGTGCTCGGACTTCTTTTGGCCATCATTACGGCTCTATGTATCCCCTTTGTGCTCAGTGTTGTCTGTGGTTCAAGTTTTCGAGCACTGAAATCAGCCTTTTCAAACGCAGCTCTCCTTAACAGGACTCAAAAAGCACATGGTAGGCGTTCAATCTCTCCATCTCATTCGTCACACTCTTCTATATCAAACTAATTTACCTGTTAGATTAGATTCTATTACTCTATTGCGTACCATTCCATTTTATCCAATCCTTGCTGCGATTCCTTAAGTGGGACTAATTTGTCAACTTATTTTTCATTCAGTAAACCTTTGTGCTTATTTGATGAGCAACTGGAGTTACTTCACTTCCATGAAACATTAAAGGCAAATTCTTCTCGTCCTGGACCCTTAGGACACTTCAGTGTGTGGGGCCATCAGCTAGTAGACTTACACTTAATCAAGGGATGAATCTCACAAAGCATGCTAAACATTTGTTTTGATCTGGATAAGGCATTCGTAATGAGGGGATACTTTCCGCGAAAATTGGACTTATAGATACTTTGAATGCATGGTTGGATGGTTAATTGATAGCTATACACTGCAGCAGTCAATCGCGATTTACGCCTTTTACGTCCAACAGCAACTTACATGAGCACCGAATCATCCAATACACGCATGACTTAGAGGAACCCTTGCACAGATAAATATAGGTAGGCTAGAAGCAACCAGGTACTATTGTCGAAGTAGTGATAAAATTACCCTTTGTTTCACTAGACTGGACGTTATACTATTCATAGGACTTGTGGTGTTGGCAACACTAATGCACCTGTTGGGAAAGGGTGGAATTCGGCTTATGTTTTCATCGTGATTCTTTTGCTTCTCGTGAACTCATGCATGTTCAGCATCATCAGCGCTTCATCAGTCCTGTATCAGGACGTTCTTCTAGCGTGCATTTGGGTTAGGCTAATTTGATCGAGTTTAATACCAGTCAGCCTCACTCTCCCCTTCGGACACTTCTGATGAAGTAGTCATCAAGCATAGTAGGTACTGCTCAACAGATTGGGCAAAGCCAATTTCCAACGTTTGCATAAGTCATTGTAAGACGGTTGTGTAACATAAAGGGAATTAAGTGGTTACTTGACACCGGATCACTGTGTGGTATGTGTTTCCTTTCTGTAGCTCTTTACAAAGCAGGAAAATAAAATAATGTGTCTTCTCTGCGGAATGCGACAAGGTCGTCTTGCAAGCCGTTGCAATATCTGTCGCATTCGAAGCATGCTCGAATGTGTGGCATGCCACACAGTAAATTTGCCGACATAACTGACTCAATACATTAAACAATAGATCGGTTGAACAGAGCCTATAGCCGGATATTTGAACAAACGCTGTAGTCAAGTGTTCTGCTATCTGTGTGCACTAAAGTTCGAAGGAAAAACAAAGCAGCTAAGCATTAAGGATTGTTTTTCTCGAAAAGTGCAATGCTTAGGGCGAAAGCAAGGCAGATCGCCACATTAGTTTTTATGCCAATTGGAATTATCTAGCTACAAACCAAGGAGAAACGCAACCCATGCAATCCGACAGACTAAAATAATGGACATTCGTTGTTTGTTAGATTTACCAGCTTTATATTCATGCCCAAGAAATACTAGCCGCCACTTGTAGTGTGCTTGACCAAATTAGTAAAGTTACACAAAATTGGCTTTAAGAGGAAGTTTAGTGGGGCATTTCCTTTCCATTCAAGATGCATAAGCTTACTGTGCAATGATTTGGTTATGTATTTACCTCACATCATGGATTCGATCATGTCTCTCAGCGGTAAGTTGAATGCGTATTTTCGTGTTGGCGACACACTGATACTCAGTCGACTCTCCCTCCCTCTGTTATTTTGACAGGATCAAGGTTGATTGCAGAAATAGACCAGTCACGACGCTAAAGTACCGCTGTCAGTCACACGGCGCATACCGTGCCTACACGGATGGGATGTCAAGAAGCCTGCTACCAATTGTCCTTACTGCGACGGCGTGCATTTTACCAATCTTCATTATCTTTTTCAAAATATCGGTATTTTATAATCCCATTTATTCAGTTATATGGTTCTAGCACCAGACTAGTCGATGCCCTACCAATGCAGCACAATTTGGCTGCAATTTGATCGGTTGCAAGACAGACAAATATTTTCGTTCCATCCTATAACTTAAGCAATCTATCATCTCACTGAGGTTGAATGAATGAATCTTTAAGTGAAATGAATCCTTACGCACGAAAACGGACAGACAAACAGACAAATGTGGCAAAGTAGACCTTAAGCAAGAGGAATCTTTGATGTAAATATCGTTCCACTGTAATTACTGAGTCGTTTTGGACGTAATCGATGGGACCGCATTTGTAGGTATCTCGCCTGCAGAAAAATTTTACCTGGGGTTAATTTTAGTGTTTTTGCACCATGATACACTAACATTGCACGTCTCTCTTCCATAAATCCAATTTTATCCGAAAATTTGGCTTGACACTACTATTTCTGCTTACATTACAAAGAAGCATCATCATTGAAACCACCAAGAGGGACTAGTTTTACTGCAAGACAAATGCCTTCACGTAACCACCGCACCTTCTAATATATTAAGTGGGCAAAAGCAGTGATGCGCTTTTCGATTTGGCTAGTTGCAATGCCCTTGCAGATTATGACGATTCGCCAAGTGTGTGTATTACTGATGCGTGCTATATAGTGCAGATGAGCTGTGATCCATCGTGTATGCCATCAGTTTGGAATATTATGTGCCTTCCTCTTTCGATGAATTCATCCATCTTAAACTGTCTTTCACGAACAATAAGGCTGTGCTTATCGAATCTCGCATGCTAAAAAAAAGCCACAGACAGCGAATTGGACGTAGCCGACATTGGTATGGAGGCAACGTAGTGCTAAATTATAATCAAATTATTCCTTATTCCTTTAGTCTTGATCCAAAATAGGCACAGCCTTTAAATTGCCTGCAGACTTAATGACCAACTGACCAACTGCTCATCCGTCTGACTCAAGTTTGACATGAAATGAGTTTTGGGATGCGAAGGTACTTGATTTTAGTTACCTTTCCTTCACGCATCTTAGATCAGTATACCTTTACCCGAATGTTCTAACACAGTGCCTCGTAGCTTACTTCTTACATTAACTACTGCGAATCGCCGTCATGAGGTGGTTGATGCTTATGTTTGTATGCTAGCGATATTTATCATCCTTTTGTTCTTTGGGTTCTTGCCATGCCAAGCTCACTACTACAGTGATCAATAACCAGCAATTCAGCTGCGCCTTAGGCAGGCATCCATGTTTGTCAACACGTGCGAGCTTAATAGTGGTGCGGGATGAGTTCGCTTGGCTGTAATTTGACTCCGAAAATGGGAATCGTTCAGTTTTACAAGCCAACAATTTAGAGTATTTTAGTTGACCTTAACTTGATAGTGGTTGCGAGTGTATTTCAGTTTGGTCATGAACACTGAACAGCAGCTTTAGTTCCAAAGCGACGGAGTGTGTTTGCTGACAAATACTCTTCCAGTAATAGGGTCAGAGTAGTAGCACTACTGGGTATCGCAGATGTCTTGCTGGGCCGTAATAAGGCACCGCATTCTCATTTAAGTCTGTCTCTTATTGATGGCGTGTCTTATTTTTGACAGTTGCAGTCTTACTTCCTTGGCATCATAATTTGACAGTCACCACTACAATTGTGACTGAAGGTCATTGGGGGAGATGAAAACAGATTAGGTGGCAGAAGGAACCATAAATGAAATGTAGGAGGGAAAGAAATTAGACAGATAGAATGCGCAATCAGAAGCAAAGGAGGGGTGGTAAAAAGCCTGGCGATGAAGATTTGCTATGTTCCTGCCTGCCAATTAAGTGTTTCATCGGAGTTAGGCTGCTTTAATTTTGCTGCCTTAAAAGGTTGATCTAACTAGTACTGTGCTCATCAAAAGAAGAAATTAGAATATAAGAATAATAAAAGTCAGTATAGAAGTGATTAGGTGTAGAAGGATAGCATAAGATCTCTAAGCTCATGGTCAAACCTAAGCACACAATGGCATGCAGAGGTGACGAAATGTCATAGTTACGATTTTAAACGCCAGGCAATCCTTACGGGTTTATGGTTTATCTCATAACAAAGATTGTAGAATCATTTTATCTTGCAAATAATGAAATCTGCTACGAGACCTTGTGCGTGGGCGGGATGCGCAGATTTGTATGCAATAAAAATTTGAATGTCTTTAGAAGGGGAAGCAAAAGTGCAACAAGCTAGTTGCAATCGCCTTCTTCTCTTCTCCTTTGGTAGAGGGTTCGATGGCGTTAAATGCTGTGACCGAGAATGTGGGTGAGGCTGTCATTGCATAGATGGTCCTAATTCTAGTTCGTAATCTACTAATAATGTCGCAGTGGCAAAGCTACAGTCGTATCCTATGCATCACCATTAGTAATATCCTCATTTGAGCCGTTCTCATATTCATTTTTCAGAATGCGTCTACCTCTTCAGCACTTGGTACGTTCCCTTCATGTCATTTGCTGCTACGCCTTCTCTAAAACATGTGAAGCATGAGTGCTTTGTACTACTATATGCAGTAAGAATGTCCACATTGATTTGTAATTTAAAGGTCATCAGCACCTTAGAAATGATGGTTAAGAAATTTTGCAACGATAAGATACAAGTGTTGCGACTGAAATTTGAACATAAAGCCGAGGAAGAAAAAGCAAATTTAACCAAATTAAGCTGGAAACATATAAATTCACATTTGTTGATTAAAATGGTTTTAATTTTACGGAAGAGTTATCCAGCATTCAAGCTGAAGTAAGCTTAGTAGATCACATGAGGCAAAGCGCGGTGATGCAGACACCGCTATGGAAATAATAAGTGAAGCGTAATTTTTGTAACGCAATAGTGATTGCCTACTAAAAATGCAGTGCAAAGTTCAAAGCTACTGACAAATAAGTGAATAAAATGGGGAGGGCAATTCACAAGCTTTATAATTTGCAAAAACTCCGTATTCAACTAAGCATCCGAGATCTTTGCTATTAGAGCACTAAAATATTAAATTTGACGCATTTGCAGAAAATAGACTCCCTTAACGAAAAAACTGCTGATTGAAGACAAATGACGCTCAGTCACTTGTCCAGTTTTTGACAAGACTTGGGTGACTGAAAGCAATCAAGTCTTCTAACAACCTGCCTTTATATTTTGGTTAGGTTCATGCTGCCAGCTTATGTATCAACGATTCTCCACCCACAATGTGCGCTCAGAAGCGGGATGGTGATTGTTTATATACGAAAGCCGGAACCTTTTGCAATGAATTAACACACTAATTTCTACAATCGCATTTTTGACGGTAGTAGGACAACAAATCATCTAGGTCGTGATGAATCTGTTAAAATCGTGGCTAGCAAAGTCATGTTATGTGAGACATTCATCTCTATACCGTGGCATGCTAGAGGATTTGTTTATTTTAGTGCAGTTAGGGAGTTCGACATTTTTGGATTTAAAATTAGCAGGCAAGTAAAACCGTGATACCCACTAAGTCTCGCTGGCTTATCTCTTCCTGCACGCTAAAGAAGTGGATCATGAATCGTAGAAATGGATTTTGGGATCTTAGTCATCTCTTCTTTATACAGAGATCCAACGATCGTCCCAGAGCGGCGTTATGCTCTCAAATACCGCCAATGGTGACAAGTACATTACTTCGATATCAGGTGTTGGAATGGAAAGCTGCATTACAGAGTCCAAACGGCAAGGGTAGGTGAAAGTCAATTAATTTTGTGCATACAGCAAAATCGTCTCACCAATTTGCATGCAAGTGTCAGAGCGGATTCTTTGCATTCGCTTAGTTGGGAAGTTAGTGTGGCTCCTCTGTCGAGCAGGTAACGAACAATCCCAGTATGCCCTGACATGACGGTAAACATCAGCTGAGTGTTATTCAAAAAAGCATCAAATTGCCAATCTTTTCCAGCAGCTGTATAATGAAGCGGAGTGTTGCCCTCCCTGATGCTTTGTGTTCCAAAGGAGCACGCATCGCTTCATAGCACCCTTTTTTGGCGGCTGCCATGAGTGGCGTATTCCCTTCATTTATTTTAAACACGTTTGGGCTAATCTGAAAAATACCGGTGGTCGTATAAGGGCTGTGACACTGTTGTGACGGTATTTTGCACACAAGAGCATTTAAGAAAAGGGGAGCAGAAGTCATAAGCTTTTAGCGCACCTTTTAAGGAATTGTCATCACATATGCAAAATTATCGCTACCAAAACATGAAATCTAGGGGAGTCGAAATCGGAATTATAGCGCTCTAGGCTGCTATTCGTTTTAGTGGTCAAGCCTTTGAATCGTAATGAACAAATTATGCAGTATACACCTAACTGAAGCAACCAATGAATTGCATTCTCATCGCTGTCGCAAGCGGTCCTTAACAACACCATTTCTTCAAACTATACATGAAATGTGGGTACTCTACCTGCCTTTTCATGATTTTTCTGAGAAAAATGCTACTGATATATGTGTAGCAAAAATATCAAAGTAATTTGTTGATACACTTTGCGTAAAGAAAATGCACACAAGTTTTGCTGTTGCATGCAAAAACAACCACGAAAACTAGTGCATATAAAGTTTTAATTCGTAACACTAGGACGCAGAGAAGGTGTGTATGGAGTGACTTCAGTCACCTTTTAGCTTGATTACATTACAAATCGTAACATTACTTCCATACCTAATGTTATCTTTTCATGTCCTTGGAATTTGCAAGCCAATCGAGTGGTACACTGAGCATACCTTCCATCACCATTATCACTGACCATTGCCATGCTTAGAAAAGGTGATCAGTTCAAGTGAGCCGCAAAATGCACAGCATTTTGCTACTAGTGCTTAAGAACACATAACCAGAATGAAGATGTGCCTTTAGCAATGTAACAAAGTGTATTTAAAACATTTAGTGATTTTTTCTGTAAAGCCAGGGCAGAGAGTTGCAACAACCAGATTTATTTATGAAGGTTTACCTATATAAAAGCCATTCAGATAGCAATGTTTGTCAATAATTAATTTATAAGTGTGTTGTGCCAAATTACGTGCCCACCTTTGTGCATGCATTCAATAAGTTTTCTGATATGCCCAGATATAATTTGGTGACCATAATAGTGCAAGTCTGAAAGACTCACATGGTTGGAGCTTCTTTGCATTTGCATTTGCTCTAATCTTGCAACATTATGTGCAGGTTTGCAGGCAGACGATATTTATAGGAATCCGACCGCTCCCTGGGCTGAGTTATGGTCCTTACTCCTTAGTGATGCATTACAACAACGCAAGAAATAATTGCTTTCCTAAAGTAGCAGCTGCGCTGTGATGGAGATGGGCAGGGTAGACCTGCCATACATATCGCACACACAACGCTAGAAGCGACAGTGTGCCACATTTACTTGTCAGAGGGTGTTCCCGGCTATAAAATATCACAATTTAATGATATTTGCGGTGTAACGGTGCGTAAAATGCTGACTTCGTCTTTGTCGCTGTATCGTACACCTTGTAATACTATTGCTTTTTAGGAATGACCTAACAGGTGAGTGGCGGTAGGACAATTTGAATCCCGTCGCGAATGAGCAGGGTAGCTCTCTGGACTTCGGGAAATCGTTACCTTAGCTGTCTCGGTTTTGCTACCACCTAAACTGTGATTATGGTGAAGATGTCTAAAGCATCCAATCTCCTCATAGGAGGGATGGTGAATAGGAAGGGGAGGAAAGGGGGGAATCGCCTGCACACCTAAATTAAGTATTCTCGTTGGTAAATAAAGATACCTGTTATTAAGTGCGTGACCCACGTCCTTGGTTCGAAGATCCACTGATTCCGATCCTACCCATTGAACCTCACGTGCCAGTCAAATGTTAAACGACCTTGTGGACAAATTATGCCTTTTTGCTGTTCTTATCTCCATCTTTCACTGATGCTTGACTAAATAGGCCTACGCTCTACTTGCGCCTTGAGATCAGGGACTGTACAGATTAATTAGAGGAAGAGAAGGGGATTTGCAAATCATTGTCGTCAGTACCCTAGAATGGTAACTTAATTAAGCTCTATCCTCCACCCTTCAACTTCATCGTCGGCCCTCGCTGTATCTTGGTACAACGAATGAAGAAAGCGCAAAACATTTTGTGGTGTTGTTAGATTAAAATTCTATAAAGTGATACGCATTTTCAGAGAGAAATATATTATTCCATTATTGTTCTGCAACGATACACCAATAGGACACATTGGCTGCGCTAACTTGCCTTCTGTAATCGCTGGTAAAGCTCTTCTAAAACAATCAGATCCACCACAGTGTGGGCATTGAGATCATCCATTTGTGCACATAATGTCCACCTGCAAATTCGAAAGGGCGAATCCTGAGCAGTATGAATAGCAAGGTTATACGCCACTCATGCCAGTCGCTAGGACCAACTAAGTAGATGCTGTTGCTACTTTGATGGCTGCCGGTTCGTGGTTTGTTTCCTGCTCCTGTTTCCATATTTAATTGTCCAACTTCCAAAGTATGTAAAATATTTTAGAGCACATTTGTTCAGAACCGCACTGATGGCAAGAATACAGTAAACCACGTGTGAATTTTGTTCAAGCTCATTCAAACAGGTTGTATGTATACCTTGCATTGCGTTTGGTTGGGAAAGACGTAAAACATTTGCAGGGGTCAATATAGATCACAAAGAAAGGGTACAATCGAGACGGCTTTTTTAACCGCTTGTGACGAGGAACGTGAGGAGGCGGTCTTTGATGTGATTTTACCCCACTAATCTTCTAATTCCTCTCAACGCCCCACATCTGTGACACCCACGCCTGTATTATAAAACTACCATTGCCTCTTCAAAACCTTATCACTGCTGCTGTTATCATGAGACCTATACACACATACACCCATACATCCCTGTCCCTTTTTCTCCATTCAATCCAACGTTCTCCATTTAACTCCCCTCCTCCTCTTGCCTCACCCCTGCCTCCATTAGCAAAGCAAAACGCTCGTCTTTCCTTCACCGCATTCTTCCTTTCTATCTATCCAATCATCGCAGGCATTTTATTTCTTCTTCCTTTGCTACTTCTTTTTCAATAGATTAGTTAAATAGCAAGAGCAGTTCCTGTTGATGATGCGGAAAGAGAGACGCGCCAACAGCCGAACAGGCTATACCTGCTCATCTCCCTTGTCCATGCAAACTGCACCATCTGAACTTTCCATTATCCCCTCCGATTCGACTTTTCCCCCCATTACACCCATTCCTTATGTATTTCTTGCATAAATTTAAACTATCGCTCCTTAATTTTGCTCTTTCTCTTCCTTATCATACCTGTCACCTTCCATCTCCTACTTACGCCCTCCAAGTAGTTCTAGCGGTTATGGGCTCCCATTCCTTCCTTCCCTGCCTTCTCCTCCCTTACAGCCCTGCCTCCACCGATCAAAGCAAACGCTTGTCTTTCCTTGAATCCATCCTCTTTTTCTTTCTTCCTTTTATTCACTGATCCTCTTTTAACTTACCGGTTAGCAAGAACAATAGACAAGCTTGAACAAGCCATGTGGACAGGTAGGTAGCGAGAGCGTTTCACCAACCACCGCCTTCTCTGGTCGTCATATAGTATTTGCTTGCTCACTCGTCCACTCACCCACCCGCAGCATATTCAATCCATCGTTTGGTCATCGGCCTGGCGGTCAGCGAGTGGTTGGATGGATGAGTGGATGTGGATGAAGTGTGTGCGTGTGTGATAAGCTACCTGGTTGGTCCTGCCAGAACACGCCGTGATGTCAAGTGGCGCTGACACAGGCACTGCAATGAAGGCATAGTACTAGAAAGTAATGACAATATTGGGCTGGCTGGCGGATCATAAGAGCTCCTAGACACTGAATGGAGATCGTTGGTAATAAAAAGAAGGGTGACGTCGTTATTCTCTAGACAATGCGTTGTGGTAGTGCATGAGAATGTGTCTCTGCCGCCTTTCGACGAATCAAGCAATAGATAGTGCAAGATGATAGGGGCAGCGTGAAGGAGCCTAAGTTTGTAATGGATGACATTAATCAGTTCTAACCCTGTAGACAAGGTAAGAGCACAATTTATTAGGTGCGATAGCATGGGTAACATTACTGAAAAGGTGGCTAATAGGAGGCAAGATTGCTTAGTGTTAACAAGAGGAATGGTGCAAATGGCGCATGTGGACAGTGTGCTGCGATGGTGAATGGGTATATACTTCTATCGAGTCTATAGACGTTAGGCAAGGAAGCAAGTCGATGGTGGACAAAGCAAGACGGTGAGAGGTAGCGTAAAGGATGTTGAGCTTGGGCTAAATCTTATGGTCTGTATTAATGCAGCTCAGACTATGCCTACCAGCTGCCAGTTTCACTGCTCCTAAGAGGTCATTGATGGAAAGCACAGGCAAGCAAAAAAGGGTAGAGTAAGGAGTGCAGGTTTACAGTTGGGTAAAAGTGCAGCGATTATCCAACTCGCAGACTGGCATCAAACAGACTGAAACTAAGCTAATTATGCTACGTTAGGCTAGGCTAAAGCAAGCAAAAGAGACCTAAAGTCACCAAAAGCAGGATCCCTCAGAAGAGAGAAGGGGTCAATAATGTGATTGAAAAATGTGATAATGCTATCTTGCCATTCTGTACCAATGGGAAAAATTACGACGGCTTGAGGACGCGCGGTTGCTGGCCCACCTTATTCATTTGTCCTTTCTTACTCCCCACCCAACATTACCCTCCTCCTCCTCCTCCTCCTCCCCTCATTCGTGCGCCTCCTTCCCTACTCATAAGTGGCACGCCTTTACAGCCATGCCACTTCTCATCACGCATCGCCCTACAACCAATGACGCCATCGCCATGGCCTTTATCTCATCCAAACAAATAATACAATAAGTGTGAACATAAGCACCAAATTCTAACATTCTGACCTGATTTAACGCATTATTAGTATTGGGATTGAAACAAACCAGTTCAGGTGTTTTGTAAACTGCACTGCCATGGAATCGGACAAGTGCAAACTGTCTGTCAAGGGGACGAGAAGGACGAGTTGGACGCGGAATGCGTGGTCGGTATCGATCCCCGTAAGGAGGGCCACAGTCAATTCTTCTCCAACGACTACAATGCTTAGCTGGAATGAGGAAACCTTCGCTTTTAACATCTTCACCAAATTCACCATAAGGATCGACCTCAATCGTGTTCGCGACCACTTTTTCACCCTCAAGGTCCGTCTTCAGCTTCAGCACTGCCTCGTCATCCATCATAATGGCGGCAAAGGCGGGTTACGATGCGGACACGAGGAGAAGGAACGTGCATATTAGAGTCGGTAATAGTTGCATGCTGTATCAATGCAGAACCGATGCTGACCAAGCGCGGAATGCTTCACATTCTCCTTACACAATTATTTATAGACTACTCTGTTTATACTTCGAAGCCAATGCTTATACTCGAACGTGGGCAAATCCAGAGAGATCAGGTTATTCATTTTACCACCTAGGTATTCTTGAGACAAGATCGAAGTGATTTGTCTTTGAGCTAATGCAAGTCTGATTCGAATGCCTGGTTTATAGGCAAAAAATTGTCGTCTAAAGAATGGCTAATATTTTCATAACAAGCAGTGGTGCATATTTCATAGGATTTTTGAGGAAAACAAACCCATATGTCGACTTTGAGAGGGCACAAGTGGTTTGAAATGATGACATGGGCAACGAAGACGATGAGTCGGTAGAATCAAAGACATCGTGACGGCTAAACATTTGTCAACAATTCTTTATTGCAAGTCAACACAAGTAATTCATTCATAACAGATCTGTGCCCACAATACCGTGATGTCTCTTCGTCGTGCATCGGTTTGCTGCAAATTAAAAATTAAATGTGCAAGCCATGCGGAGGTATGATTTCATCCCTTTCGATGTCCTTTGCACGGGGATTTCTCATCTCTAATTAGAATGAGCTAAATTCTTGCAATACTGGCAATGGAAATTAATAGTTTAAATGCAAATGCTTAACTCGGTTGTCAGCAGGAGTTTCGATTACGAATTGAAGTCTAGCAATGTGACAGCTCATCTTTTTTATCCCGGAGGACCTCACTGCGCTGCCACTCATACTTCATTGTTAATCCTTTAAGCACTTTATGTTGACAGTGGCATCATGACTTAGTTTCCACAATTTAGATCACCAAGGCAGCAGATTGTATTTGTCTGCAATTAGTCCTCCGGATAATTGGCCTCAGGCTCATAAAATATTTCCTGCATGAACTTCTAGTCCCAGACACGCAATTATTGGCTCTACTGTACGCATTCGTTAGGTGACTACTCTGTTTATGCACTTAGAGGCTACAATCACTACCGCCCCTGGCCCATGGTTAGCACTATTGTAGAGGACGCTGAAGTAGTATAGAAGCTGATCATGCGGACATCTTCATCCAAAGAGTGGTGATCAGAACGGTCTGTAGGGGAGGTCGAAGCTTAAGGTATGCCTAAGAAAAATGAGGGAAGAGAGGTGTTTTTGCGCTAACTGGGTCTCATTGCTTTCGATGGGGAGTCGTTAGGCTTCTCCAAAGAACACATAGGAAACTTCGACGTCTTTCAAGACCTACTCGTATCCATCTGTAAACATAAAATTCAAACAATGGCAGCCTTTAAAATACCGAGCTGCACCGTTTATGATGCATTTAAATGGTTCAGAGTTTGGCTTATTTTGGTCCGTCGTCCGATTGATGTCGATGCCAGAGCCTCGTCACCAACTGAGTTCCCCATGCCCAGCCTTCTATTTTAACTAAAAGCACAATTCTATTCCAGTCCGATGCTTGCCCTACATTTTGATATATTCATTGCTCGCCTAGCTTTGTTCTTTTGCAGTCTCGGTTTCCTCCGGTCTCCTATATTCGTTATGCATCATGGAACTTGTGCTTCGACCGGACGGAACGCTTGCATTCCCATGAAGCTAGCAGATGAAAGCATTTCATTCAGCCTCACTTTTGCCCAATGGGTAATTGCATACACCAAAGCCACATTTTCTGCACTAAGTCTTGCTAGCCTGCAATCTATGCCTCACTTTTTGCTTTCCAAGTACTTCGAGAGGACGGTGATTTGAGTCACAAGTTCTGCGGTTTACTTCGCCAAAGCAACGGATCTCTTTCTTACACTCTTTAGCCATTCGTTCAGTACTGGTGGACCCTCTGTAACTGTCGACAAATTATTTTATATTTCCATCTATCTATTTTACTCATTCTTCCCTCTCCCTTCCATTAAGTGCTAGAGCACACGCCAAAAATTCCTATTTAATTGCGAAATTCACTATTGGCATTTTCAGGAACTGCGTAATTAAAACATAACGATTTAAGGCCAGCTTTATTAAAGGGAGTTCTTAGGAAGAGATGCAGCATTACAACTACTAAGTTAACTTATTACAACGGTAAGTGAAATACTAAATTTTAGTGCTGCGGCTTTTCACAACATCGCACGACAAAAGTATGAAGCACAGCAGATCCACTTAGCTATACTGCAGGATAAATGGCATATAATCAAGCAAGAACAAGTGATCAATGACGAAGTAGGATCGGAAAGCATCGAACCTTTTTGAATTTACGATCGTGGGCACATCTGTATCGTACTGGAAGACGACGAAACCCAACCACGTCCTCGATTACGTCTTCACCCTTTGAAAGGTCTGATAAGTCGGGAAGGTCTGCCTCGAACCTCAGCACAGCCTTGTCAGTCGCCAAAGACGCGGAAAAGGTAGGGTGTGAAGTGAAGACGAGGATAAGAACCATGCAGACTAGATTTGACAATGAACACATGCTGTATTAATGCAGAGCTGATGCTGGTTGTGTAGAGGATGCTTTACGTACCTTTACGTGGTACTTTATGGGCATCTCGATAGGTTTGTTTATCTTTCAATCTCAATGTTTACTTTCGAACGGGGGCAGATGTACGGAATCGGTATACCCTCCCACCACTTTGCTAATCATGCAATCAATTCATAACGTGTTGCTATACTAACCATGAAAACCTTATTAAAATAGGCCTAGATGGCTTGGATTCGTTACTCCGAACTAATATTGCACATCACGTCGCATTTATAAAAATTCAGGTGGAGCATTCAAGGTGGTCACCAGAGCCCTTCTTGCAAAATATGGGGTGAGTAAGGCAGTATCGCCTACCAACTCGAGCTTCCTGACTTCCGTAGTAGCGTGTGCCATCAGGCCTCTAATTGTGGTTGCATAAATTACGCTGGAGTCCTCGAAGACAGCGGTTAATAATCTCAACCTTACACATGTTTTGAGCTGCGTTTCCTTCTTCACGTCCTATAGAGCAAATTAAAGTTGAACTTCCGCCCATACTCATTATTGAGTTGATGGAAACTTTGTTAGCAGTCTGCACAAGGAAAGGAACCTGGGGATTAATGTTTCAAAGTTTTGCCATTGAGTAGTTTGAGCTGACACACAGATTAATGCCGATCCGGACCTAAAACTATGCACTAGGATATAAAATGAAAGTCTCAGCCTAACCTGGATGCCAGGAGTGATAGTAAGGATTATGGTGAGGGATGTGCACAAGTTGGCGCACATATTAGCAGAAATAGTTCAAGGTAGATGGGTGTGCAGCGGGAAAACGCAAACAGAAATTGCAGACGTTATAACCCTAGTTGGAAGTCCTCTAAAAGTTTACAGCTGCCTGACGCGGAGCGACATGTAAGGCTGCACAAGCACGAGATTTTGGAGGCGCAATTACAAGTGCCGAAGTGGTTACCTAGTCTGGAGTTGCACAGCTTCACGATTCAATGTGTACAAGCACTGCTAACGCTTTATGTCCTAGTGTATGCGCAAATGGTGACGCAATGACAAAGTGCGATGAGAAACAAGAATTTATCCGGTGAGAGCCACAAACGTACCAAATACGTTGTCTGGTGTGCACGCGGACACCGTGTGTGCATGCATTGTTTACAGTTCTTGTTTTCGAACGGGCAATTTTTATTGGCATTTAAGGGGATACCATACCTCTGCATCCGTGAGACACCACAGAGCGGCGCTACTTCCTCATTCACAAAAACACATGCTTGCCACATGTCGTGGGCGGAATTGGTTCTAACAGTGTGCGGTATCCGACGCAACATTTACACACTTCTGCCTCGCCCACTCATGTAAACAGTGGTTCGCGAAAGCTAAACAAACAATCGACTGAGAATATAAATGTGCGACAGAGGCGGCAGAGCCTACGTTCGTACGCAGTTACCGTTAGCACTACGAAAATACAACATGCGATCACATTCGGTTATGGTCTGCCTTCTTCTGCTCTTTGCATTCGCCTTACACCACGTCTCTGCTGCCGTGGTGCCGGATGGGGAGGCTGTGCGCAAATTAGAGGAGGACCTCTTCGAGGTGTCTGACACCCTAAAGGGTGAGGAAGCGACCGAGGTGCGGGAGGAAGAGGAGTTGCTTGAGGAACCTGATAAAGCTGACGGACGAGTTGATGTCCTTGCGCCCGCTGGATGGGGTAGCATCCGACGAAGGATCAGTGGCGCTTTTAGAAGAATCGGTGATGGAATTCGAAGAGTCTTCAGAGGGCCCTGGAAAATCTGCGTGCCTACATGTCCGAAGGGCGGCAGAAGAATAAGTCCGCGGAGTGCCTAGTTGTCTGCGAATAGCCTGCATCTGCGGCAATGTGATTGGATTTTGCTAACAACTTCCCTAACCTGATTGAATCAGATTTGCTGGTGTACACCGATGAATTACTAAGACGTTTATAAGCACCTATGAATGACTCTTTTTATATCTATACATGGCGATCCCGTTTGATGAACTGCTTGTAAATTTATGCTTGAGTCAGTCTGCGAGGAAAGCCAACTTAATCGACTGCAACGACTCATGCATTCAATACTTAGGTGTCAGCATGAAGCGTAAAGACTTGACTACCATCGAAAGCTATTGCAGCCTCCCGAGGTTCCCTTGAAGGCAAAAGAAGGCAAAATACTAAAGTGGAATATATATATATTCAACAGATAGAAGGAAATGAGCTTCTGGCATAGCCCGGACACCGCCAACATGGCCACCTCTGTGACCCTGACCAAGACCGACAGTCCAAAAAACAAGGCATAAATGTAGTACTTTGCTTGTTTGTACTACCGGTTTTTGGTCAGGATCACAGGGGTAGTCATTTTGCCCTAGCTGCCTAGGCTGGTCTCAGGGACATGCCAGCGACTTACTTCCCTCTGTTCGTTGAATATATATATTCTACCCTGGCATTCCGCCTTCTCTTGACTTTGAGGGAGTCTCGGGACGCTACAATCACACTATAGCTAGACATTCAATATTATAGGCGGGTGTATCCAACATTGAGTTATTATTGCCGTTTAGTAATGTTGGCAAAGTTTTAGGCAAAAGGTCGCCTACAAAATATGGTTTTGTTATTGATATATAATACAAGGCACAATGGCGATGTGAAATAGGGGAATCACTGCAAGACCTAAAGTGAAATTTAAATTTAGGAAAAGCGAGAAATCAACACTTTTGCCGCATTCCATCTAAAGATATAACTGCGCTTCCAGTAAGATACAGATGTGCCCACGATCGTAAATTCAAAAAGGTTCGATGCTTTCCGATCCTACTTCGTCATTGATCACTTGTTCTTGCTTGATTATATGCCATTTATCCTGCAGTATAGCTAAGTGGATCTGCTGTGCTTCATACTTTTGTCGTGCGATGTTGTGAAAAGCCGCAGCACTAAAATTTAGTATTTCACTTACCGTTGTAATACTAAACGTGTATTTGGTCCACCCAACTAAGTGTATTCCACAATTGGAGACTGTTTTGATTGTCAGTCTCGAAGGCCGTTCGCTAACAATTAAAGGTCTTTAGTTGACGCTTTCGTTGTTGACACCAGCATTTGTTGGTAGCGCCTGATTCGTTCAACAAAGTGTCTGCTCTTCATTTTTATGTATAGATGAAATGAGGTGGCACACCACAGTTTTGCGTCCGTACCTGAGATGATAATGCGTATTAGACCATCAAGACACAGTGCTCTTCTCCATTGCAATCACCACAGTTTGTATTGTGATTCCCACTATCGCCTAATTTCCTTACCATCGATTGTCTTTCCCTTCGATTGGGTGGCTGCTTCGTGCAGTTTATTGTTGCTGCAGATATCACCCTTTGCCAGTGTTGCCCGTCCTGCTCGCACCATTCTGTGTTTTGAGCACATGAATGGGCATTTAAAGCTATTATGTCCTAACCTCTAAGTTGAGTCTATGAGCACGCTTCTTGTTTAAACCAACTCACGTCACCCATTCGACCTCACTAAGGCTAACTATAAGTGGGTAGTCCATATTTTCTTATTTCACTGATTATGATTTTAACTAATGGAGTTCATTTGACCCTCATCATGTAATGTAAACAATAAACTGCGCAATAGACTGAGCATGCCACGTACGTCAAAAGATCTCGATTGAGTAAGTGACCGTCTTATGCGTGAATGTGGGCAGGCGAAAAACGCTAGACTGAATTATGCTTAAGGAACAACATTTGAAGGCAAACTGATAATTAAAAACAATTGCTCTATTCCAAAGCCAACGATTAGAGTCTTCTTAGCCCATGCATCAGGCTCGGGTCCATAGGCATTGCGTGTGCTGAGTAAGTGACAAAATTTGCTGAAACATTTCCGTTGTTCTCTCCGTACTTACGCGAAAGTGCCACATGGCACGTCTGTAGTCCCTTCGCTTGCGATTAGCTTAGCTTTTCTTACCGGTTTGTGTCCTTAACCAGTCTACCCCTACTTCTGTGGATAATTTCTTGAGTTTGTAAAAGTCAAGCCAACTGAAGTTGATGCAATGAGCTTGTAATTCTTTCCTTGCTTGGAAATGAAGGGCTCGACTTCCACCACACTGGCGTTTTTGTTATAGAAATGACAAAGTGCAATAGTTATTCGTAGCATTATTGAAGATTCAGAAAGAGCTTACACTAACTGCCGGTAGGTTAATGTGCAATAGTGTTAAAATTGAAAGTAATTCGAGAACCCAATGATCCATATTCACAAGCGCATCAGCCTCCAAACATAAAATATTTCCATTGCAAAAGCGATGATGTTCCATTCTCGCTACACTTTGCTTTGGTTTCTAGAATTTGCAGTAGTTGTCACTTAAAATAGGCAACTACCCCATTGCGTCACATATATGTGACATGGATCACTTCTTAGGCAATGATGGTCGATCATGCTGCGTTGTGTTACAAAGGCATTAAACGAAATTAACATAAATGGCCAAAGTCGTGGTCTATTTATTGTGCTGGCAGCATTTTCCTGAATCCAACCTGCGGCATAGCGGCTGTGGAATGGTCGCTGGGAGGCACACTTTCTTATACGAATGCGAGATCTTTTGCTTCTCCGCAGATTGCATTTCCCCTTGATGGCACGACCTGAAGACGAGGTCAGTGAATACTTACCACCTCTGTGCCTCAAAGGAACCATTTATAAACTTTGCAGCGACCTTACAGGGAGAATGGATAAAAGTAACGGGGTTGGATTGGAGGTCGCACTGCCGTCCATTTTCCACATCAACGTATCCTTCATTAGTTAAGAACAAGTTTGCTTTTGAACATGTGCAACGAATGATAAAAGTACACTCGTTGCGTTATTATTAGTTGTACAGCTGGAAGAAGGAGTGTTCAAATGGCTGCGTGAGTGAGGCGGCATGCGAGTTAAGGACCACGATTAGGCAAAGTGATAAAATTTTAGTCCTAAAAATAAAGCACTCAGTCTACCTCAGAGGGCGTAATTAAGTTTCGTCCACCTACTTCTCACTTCGTACTGCACTGTTTGGCTTACAATCCACCTCTCTATCTCATTCTCTACACCTTCTATGCAGTTCTTCTACGTGGCGGTTAACAATGGCAAGTAGAAAGGTGTACTTCTCTCCCTGCCCTACTTTGTGTAAGTATGTCACTGATTAGTTCCTTCCTTCTTCCTTCTAGCTAATCGTCTTGAAGTAGGTAAGAGTGATGTAAGGAGCAACGACGGCATGGAAAATGTTTACCACGGAAGAAGCCAAAAGCATCGCAGTGTGTTGCGGCGATCTGCCAACCGTGTGCCGATAGCACCGGGCTACCTGTGCCTACACAGCAAAAGGGGACTTAGTAAAAGAAGTGGTACTATGAGTCAGCTCTCAAATCCGGCACTCTGCGGTTTTTGGAGTCACAGTTGGACAGTTCCTGACGTTAGACTATGAGCATTCCTAGAAACGACACCAACATTGGCGAAGCAATCGCAGTGGAAATAGTTGGCGAAATAGCAAAGAATGACAAACAATTACGTTAGCCACGTACACGTACACGAGGAAGCAGTAGATTGAGTGGAGTTGTTGGCTGGCGAGTGTATTGAACCAGCTTGTCCACCTGCCTGCCAAGAATACAACGAATTTGATTCCTATCAATATTTCTACGGATCACAACTTGTCACCTCGCCAAATCTGCCTTAGAGCTACTAATCATGCCAACCCTCTTGGCCTCATTACATCGCACTGCAAAGTCATTAGAAATTCAAAAATCAAAGCACTCTTCTGCTCATTATACCATGCACCTACTCGCCTCACTTTATTTGCTTCCTTCTCCCATCTGTGGCCTCTATCTTTCCTCTCATCCTCCTTTCCTTCCTTCCTGCTATTGGATTAAAACATTGTGGTGGGAGGAGAGGGGTATCGGTAACAATGTGAACAACGCTAGCTATGGAGGTCACAGCAGATAGCGGCGATTCGCCTGTCTCCCGCGTGGAGAGAATTATGAGCTGCTTACCCTTTTATGTCAAAAGGACACCTAGCACAAAGAGTTTTACAAACTGCACAGCACTTGATGAAGTGGTTTCTCAAACCAGCTTAATCGAACATTTCTTGTCTTTAGAAAGTAAATGTTTTAAGCGATCCCATTCCCACTTGCCTTCAGTTTCTATGGATGACAGATGATGGACTTGAGGACACCAAGAAAAGAAGAAATGCAGCAACGAAGTGAGAGCAGAAACCGACGAAGATGCGAGCGCGTGACTAAGCTAGCGCAATGCGATGATGTCGATACTGATTTGGTGCCGGATGGATATCAATCAGAATGCGTCCTATCTGACTACCTATCTATGACCGGTTAGTGGTGGGATATGGATGGGTAGGCAGGTGGGTAGCAATTATAACTCTATCACATAGCATGTATTCTTGTCAACTAGAAGTGGAGTCGGCGAAGTTGAGACCGCGAGACGTCAGCGTCCAAATCACCTGCATAGACATTCAGAGGAGAAGAGTATTCAAGCAATGTCTGTAAGGGACAAGGTAGGTGGGGTGATGTGAAATCCACTTACACATGAGCAGGTCGAGTGCCGCAGCAAGACATTATCGACCATACGATCAAACGTGAGTGGACAGTAGGGGCATGTTGGGAACAGGTTCACGATTGCAACACTCAGGGCTGTGCGCGTCTCAAACAAATTGTGAGATTTTTATATATTGTATTTTCGACGTGTGGTGTAATGATCGCTTAGTTGATAAATGGAATGGACTACTGATTGGTCAGCTAATAACCAGACATGACCTCAACAAAGAATAGCGCCAATCGCAAAGCTGTTGTCAGTTGTAGTTGTGGCCACAAAGTGGAATTATCTTTCAGGTGCCAGTTAACCTATATGGTTCGATAGAAGGGAGAAGAAGGTGAGCGTAAAAGGTGGTGTGGCGGCTTTGCTGACCATTCGATCTAGTCGCCATGTCATTCGAGGATAGTACCAGCCATGTGCAATTTGTTCATGTGTAAGAAGATGGGAGAGGAGTAAGGAGGTGAAGGGAATGGAACATAATGCATTGGAATGGGGCGCATGAGAGCAGGACAGCAGGGAACGAAATCAATCAAATTAAGCCATGTTATGCCGCATTGATTTTGGGTGATTCGGCGCATTTTAATGCACATCGGATGTTCCGCATTTAGATGCGTGCAAGTCGAATCCGTCTGCCTCATTCAACATCACTTTCTATTAGTGCTTGTCTTGCTTAAAAGCCCTGTTTTTGTCCATTTGCGCTGGCAAATCATTTGTTTATTGGTTTTGAGTGATTTGTGTTCCACTTGGCATGAATATAGAATTTAGGGCTGTTACGATCGTTAAACGCGCGTCTGTCTTCCTGTCCACAGAAAGAGGTGAGTCCTTTTGGCGCATGGTAAAGAATGTCAGACATGTTTCACTATCATCTCACCCTTTTACCAACATGGCGGTGGTAAAATGACCTATTACAACCTGTTGGGGTGGAATTACTTGATAGCATAGAAGTAACTTTATGTTCGGAGTAAACCAAAGGCGAAAGAACCTGGCTGCAGATACACTGCTTGACACGCATGTGTAAAGTTGAGAATATTGGATTTTGTTAATGGATTGTGTCCTTAATCAAAGAGTTATAAATGAACGCAAACCACAGCAAAGTGGCTCAAGAATTTTTGCATAGGTTGGCAGCGATTTGTGTCTCATGTAGCCGGGATTCAGATTCGCCTGAGAAGACATGAAACAAAAAGACTCATTATACGTAGTTAAGCATTCAAACACCAACAGATGAAGAGGATGACCAGTCCGCTTTTCGGAGTCAAAATCACGTATCTACTGACATTAGCAGTGCGTATTGTCAAGAAATGCTATCACCACGCACTCTTAGTATGGATGGTAGGTGAATAAATTTAAAGAGAATGCTCTATGTGAAAAATACGCTGCAGCAATAGACTTGGACTGGCGAGCGGCGAAGAAGATGGCAGTAGGGGTAAAAGTGAAGGCGCAGATTACCTTCACGGTGAGATGTCTGCGAAGGCCTCCATCGGGCGACGTGTACCCTATGAGCTTACACTTTCTCCGTTCCACCTCTTTTGCTCCTCTCTCCTCCTAAATACAAGCGGTTGTACATTATTTTGTTTTTCATCGACACTGGGTAAAGCGTGTTCCATTGATTAATTTTATCAACTTCTGTGGAAATGTTTATTTTCCAATGTCTCACTAGCATAGCATGTCTGGCACTCTAGTAATTCGTGCTGTCTTCCTTCTACTCGATTTCTTGCCTCTGGCAAGACTGCAGATATCATATTGCGTCTCTCTTCCCAGCTGCATTATCTAAGTGCACCTTAGTAGACACTCAGCATGTACATGGCATACCTTCAAACCATTAGGATGAAGCCCAAATTTTAAGCATAAAATGCCATTCTAGCGCTACAGGTCGACCACATGCTACATCGCGTAAATATCCTAGACGTGTGCATCCAACTTTACTGGGAGCATATCTGAACGAAGCCGCATACATGTTTGAGCCGAAAAGACTACCTTGAGGGTCACAATAAGCACATTTCGTAAATAGGCAATGCAAATCAGTGTCAGCGATCGCATTAGTTTTCGAACAGAAAATGTTTTTAGCAAACGACGAGCAACGTCTTTTCTTTTTTCATTGTAATGTTAAATGATTTCCTTAATTAGCGGTCGTTGTCACTTAAGAAGTGCTTTCAATTCGCCGCGCCACACATGCGCGACACTGGTCATTTATTAGACAAGAACAATCGATTGTGTCGACTTGGGCCTTAGACGCTTTTAGTGAGATTAACATAGGCAAACAAAGATGAGGTCAGGTAAATAGACCAACGGCAGTAAGCTAAGCCCAACTTGTGGTTTGGCAGCCGTGGAGTGGTCACTAGGATGCACACCTCGGATTTCGAATGCGAGATCACATTATTCACTACAGGCTGTAGTTTTGGCCCAATAGCACAACTAGAAGGTGAGATCATTGAAAATCTACCTTAGCTGTGCCTCAAAGGAATAGGTGTTGAGCTGTACAGCGGATCTACAGAGGGCGTGGGTGAAATGAACAGAGCTGGTTGGGAAATATCGCTCCGCCGCCTGTTTTCCGCATCAGCACACCTTTGCTTAATAAAATGTCGAGATAAAGCGTGCACGAATCGTTTTTAAATACCTTTAATGCGCATTCATAGATGCAACAATTGACAGAAGTAGTGATTAAATGACCGTGTGAGCGAGGTGGTATGCCCTCTAGTCTCCCACTGAAGTCAGTGCAATCAAAATGCCAAGTCAATAGGGAGTTGGCGAGTGGAGGACCAGAGCACTCTATTGACGTATGTTTGACATCAAGGGGCCGGCAAAACCCTTACCGCAATTTATAATTGGCGTCTGCCCTACCAGCATTACATGTCATTCCTTGAGTGCATCATTCGAGTTCATACGCCACACATGTGTGACATGCGAGATTTATCAGTTTGCGATAGCCGGCAATAATGCTGCAATGCTTGTGAGCGTTCTGCGAAACCATGGTCTATTTGGCTATCCAGTGATGTGTAATGGAAAGTACTGTGGCAATAGTCATGTCCTCACGCTTATGAATGCTACGTTACGCTATGAGCGTTCGATGCAAATGCAGCACCCGTGTCAATTTCTCCTTCTTCGATGTAAGCTTTGAATTTACCTGTTCTATAATCTAAGCTTCTCGAAGTGCCAAGTCTAAAACAGATGGTAATGGCAGTGGACACCACGCTTCACATTTATCTGCCTCGAAGTCCGTACGGAGAGTGGATGATAACGCCTCCCATACAGACTCATATGCATTACAGTCGAGGCTCGCAAGCCGGCTGATCAGCAAAGATATTCTGCCAAGTAAAAGTTTGCGAATCCTTGAACACTGATAGCACCACTTCCATTGTTCTTTTAAGCATCAGCCAACGCATGATGTCTAACACCAAAACAATTGTGCTGTGGCGCGACACTCACTCTCCTTCCTTAGTCGATGCCTAAGAATGTGTGCGTGTGTGAAAGCGAAGCCAACACTCTTTATACATGCTATACATTCACGCAATAAGTAAGTCTTTCTCTTTAGGCTGAAGACTCCAGAGTCTTAGAGCAATGGATTCTGGAAGTACGAACGTTTTTTTGCTCTGAAAGGCACCAAAGTGGGTAATTGGCGAAACTTAACTTGGAAATTTCAATTACCGCAATCTCTATATACAGTAATACTGGTTAATTTTAATAAAGGAGAGTGAGTGCGCTAACGTCGGGTCTAGACTACGGTACAGGTGACCGTTTATGAATCGTGGGTTACAAAGCCAATGCTATTGTAAGAATGAAAAGAGAACATGGGATTGGAATGTTTGCTTGATTTCTTTTGATTTTACCCCTATCGCATCGACTAAAAAGTGAAAGGTGAGGATGATTTCTGGTCTTCGCTCGTGCAATACAGAATAAACCTTTAAGTGCTACGGCGTCACGTCCTGCCACCTCTCTGTGCACTGCATTTTAATGATCTAGTACTCTGTGCACAGGCAGATGACTAGCATTGGGTCGGTGAGTAGGGATTTGATCGTCAATCAGGTTGGTTCTTCTTCTTTGTCACCTTCCCTACCTTGATAACGATTTGCAGATAAAAATTAGGATTAACTAAATATTATTGGAAATGGGTTAGGCAGCAATAAAAGGAGGATGCTCTATCTCTCTCATCTTAAAGTACTTCGACCTGCATGCTCACGACTCTTCAATGACCGCGCGTTTTACAATGTACTGTCAATGTAAGGCGGTATCCAGGCTACCCAGTGTTGTGGTCGGTAAGTTACCGCAGCAAGATGCTTTAATCATGCCCAACTTTATGAGTTTATCTACAATCGATTTCAGTGACTCTGTTATGGTTATAGCAATAGAGAGCATTCTTTCTGCACTAGTCGTCCTAATTAGGATTGCATTGCACTCCTCTGCCGTCTTCATCGCCTCCAAGTTGCTACCTATTTTCATTAGTCAGCATAAAAGGCAAAAATGGACGGCCATCGACTGAATATTAAAGTTGGTGTATGGTCCTTCGAGTCTCAATGATTGAGGTTCTAGCGTAGTGGCACGCGCCATACAAGGGTTGGTTCATTTATCAAATTTTGATGTGTTTGGAAACAGCAAAAATTTGGCTAGCTTCCACGCAATAAATTCTTTTCCCCTTAGGATTTATTTTAAGGTATTAAGCCTAAATTGCTTTAGATCGCAAGCGTAATAAGGGTGGACGCCTCCCTCGCCGCAATACCGCGGATATGTCAGTGAAGCAGAAGTATACTGCACTATAAAATCTTGCTGGATAGCGCAATTAGAACGTTGACCATCATTCACGGAACTCTGGCAGGAAATTAGACAAGCCATCCTTGACACGAAAGTTTCACCCTATATTGAAAGGGAATTAATTACTGAAACCTAATCTGCCTTGTTAGCGTTCAACGCTTGTACTTCTTTTTGTAAGTTTTGTAAGGGTGACGGAGACCGTAAAATGACTTGCTAATGCAATGGGGCACTGTCTTTAAAATTTGTTTTGCAGTCAAATCAATTTCGCTGTTCGCCTCCCCTTTGACCGCCTCTACTCGCAGCTTTCCATCAGTGGCTTTGAATCGTCTAAACACGACCAACAACATCCAACAAGCATAAGATATGCGTCCATATGTCAACCGATTTGTGCCGAATCGTGAGTTAGTGGGGCTTATTCGTCAACCCCGAGCAGAGCATCGTTTACAACCATTGTTTGCTGTTTAAAACCCTACTTAAATCGGCAAGGTCAAATTCGTCTATCGGAATTTGTCAAAATCTTGTAAACAGATGCGATCTATCGATTGTACCATGCTTTTGGCAGAGACAAGTAGGCGGCATCATCAGCACTGCCTCCAATACTATTTTCAACTCGCGACAGCGTTTATGCCGTCTACTGATGAAATTTCAGTAAGATATAGTTGTTTGGGACCATTGGGAAAATGCAATGACAAAGTTGCAATTTGGCATTGCATATAAAGTTCCTTCTCTCATGGTGCTCCAAGGGGCGCAGATGTTTTGCATTCAAATACAAGTACAGGCTATGGCACCTGCTGGTGTTGCAGCTAATTTGTAATGATGCGTGCATTTTATTCAAGAGACGCATAAAACCGAACCTACCTGGAAGAGCTGAAGAAGGGGGACAAAAACAAATAATTAAAAGCCACTTACATAAAGAAAGAACTTTATTTCGGCTTAAAAAAGCCTTGGTTGTCTCTGCGGTGAAATTTTATCTGGCACACATTTTGGCCATGTTGGGTGAATAAATCTCCATCGTATTCGATGTCTTGACCTTGTCAAGAGAGTCTGCGGGCCACTTTACACCAGTCACAGAAGTTTAGAGACTAAACAACGATGTAGTGATGCGGAGCAGATAGTTGCTTTTGGAATAAATGATGCGAAAAATCGACACCTACGAAATTACAAGCATTATCCTCGAGATCTTTAGAGAACCTTCCATCTAAGGACGGGAAACTAAACCTGATGGTCTCAATCAATAATTATGCAAAAGTCGTATTTGAAATCGGAAGGTTTTCCCATCAGAAATCATTTGCATGTGTGTTAGGGGTACAAAAGTGGTGTGCACACTTATGGTGTACCTTGGCTAGCAACTTACCGCAACCTGAAGGGGTCTGATTATCGCATCCAATCGCTAACTTGCACGGATGTGTGGCTGAAGTTTGAATTCTGAATGTCTTTGCAAACAAGCTTTAGCACGTGCACCTGGCATTAATTTTCCATGCATAAAATCCAGCTGCCCATTCAAGTGAGGGTTGAAAGATATCACACAACATTTCCATCATTGCATTCCTCTCATCTTTTTCTTCCTCCGACGTGTTGCAACGGGCCAATGCATCAGCCCTGGCTGCAGGTTGATGACAAGTGCAAATTAAGATGTGATAGGTAAAAGTGCGGCTAGTCAAGTCGAATCCATTTTCGACAACACACAATGGCCACTAGTCAATAAATGTGCCCAATCAGTCGGTGCTGTGCAATTCGAGTAATTGAGTCAAAAGTCTTACCTGAAGAAACTCATGGTGACAAAGGCACAAAAATTAGCGAAGATGAAAAGCTATTTGATTACGACATAGGGTTTAAGCATTCCTTAACTCAAAGACTTCAAGGTGCGATTAGGTTCAATCTCAGTTGGCTACTAATAACGAGATCATGAATCTGCACCTCGCATATAATTGCGATCAAATAACGTTGCGTTAACATTAATGGCACCGCATCCTCTCATGCGACTAGACAAGTCATTCAATTTTATCTTGTAATCAACGATGTGAAAGGTGGAACACCTTACCTTCCTCAGGCATAGTTAAGAGACGCAGTTCACCAAATTGATGACATTATTAAGTGCATATGTCAAGGAACAAAACTGTCAACATATTAAGCCCCATCAACTTCCGTTTCTCTATCCTTCTCTTGCTTCGCACCAACATTTCTACTCAAACCCATTTTACATCTCCCATTTGATGGTCAGTCAGGAGCGCTTTAAAGCAACGTTTCGCGATTTCACATAAGTTTATTTAAGAAGGTTAGAGTTGTGCACATGACGCAGCAGATTTGTGCAAATTTTTACTAGGTGCACTAAACCAAAGAAGACTTTCCTTTATAAGATCAGTGGTCAATGCTTGATGATATTTTATTCCAAAATTTCAGCATATCTTTGAGTTAAGCCACATGGCGCAGCACTTCTTAGCAAGGCATAATAAAGAGCATTTCTCCAATTAGGGAGAAATTGACGTTTTTACAGGCAGAGCAAAATACACACACGAGCTGCGTTTATGTGCTCTTCACAGGGAGCAATTTTGGCTGGGTTGTGGTGGCGCAGTGTAATCCTTCGAAGTCAGCTTAACTGGACTTCTCACTACACGGACTCTACAGTCCTCAAGGTCTGCAATTTCGTTCAATTAGCCAATATCCACCACCAATGCTTGTAGGTATCCAATTCTTATGCCTTAAAGACGGTTGGAGCACTACGAATTCATTTTATCATAAGTACTTAATAGATGTCAGCACCAATTGTAATGACATCACATTGTATGGTATGCAAATATTAAATGCACATCATCATGAATGTTGGAGGTATTCTGCACACTAAATCATTCATCTGAATTACTTGGGCACAATCCGTCATAGCATGGCTCAAATTCGCCACACAACCATGATAAATCTGTTTCCAAGCTTAATGCACACAATTAAAACATTTGGTAGCCTCTAAAATTTGGCACTTACTATTATCTTTTGCTGAATTGCCATTAGATCCTGTAAGTTTCTAGAAGTTGGACACTTCTATAGTGCAAATTTGTTGCATATAACACATTTTGAAAGGTGACATAATCCGCATTCTTGGCATGATCGAAGGAGACCTATAAGCACGTCATAACCACAGCATTTTTGTGAATTTAACGCCTTAATGCCAACTCGCAGCAAAGTCAGAGGATTCAGGACCAAAGCTTTCCAATCCATGCTAAAATCCGCATCGTTCTGGAGTCGCAGAAGTAGTTCCATGGCCTTAAAGTATGCTTGACAAAGAAAATTAGGTCAGGCTATAAATCGCTGTAATGTTTCGAGATGAATAAACTCTTCTGAAACATGGATGTGCGGGAAGCATTGTGCTCAACCTCGGACTCGTCGATCCACAGTAAGCCGCACATATGTGACACAAAAAATCCTGCGATGGTAGTGTCCTATTCCTCAGTGCTATATCCCGTGACCTCCTAAAGCTGACAGTAACCGTAACACTTATGCTCTTCAAGTGCGCTTTGTAGGCGAGAGGAGGGAAACAATTTTGGCCTGGTCGTTGACACACGTGGTAGGTCTCCTGAGCCTGAGTCTCCGCAGTCGTCAACACTTTGGCCCTGTCACTGCATATCCGTCCTGTGCTGTAATAAAGGTGGATAGAAATATCCAAACCTTCTCATGGCAAGGATGGAAGGGAAGAAGGGGAAAGGAAAGAACCGTCTGCGGCTACATCATCTGTTATTTTATTCGTGCTATTGTTTGCCATCAAGAATAGAGTCGTGGGTTATTCCAGTTGACATGAATTGTAAATTTTAGGAGGCGTCTTAGGATTAGTAAAAAATCCGTCCTTCGCATCACTATTTCGCTTTAATTTCATTGCCGGGAATTTTTTACATCAGTTATGCAATTTGCCAGATTAATTGGTATGGTCCACAAAAAACACAAAGCAGTGCACATCATTGGCGATTCACAATAAACGGAAATTATTCACCAGACCGAAAGTGCATTAGCCAAGTCAAATAAACCGAGTGCTACATGGACAATTTGGTTCAATTAGGAGGTTACTGGAACTACTTAATAGCCTAATCCTGTTTTTTTATTCTAAATGGATTTGGTTCTAACTACTAACAGCATTTAAACGGCCGGTTTTGGCCCTACTTTGAAGGTTCTCATGTTTTCCACTGTTAACCGAATCTGCCTTTCTTTTCGCCTTTTCTCTGACTTATTTTCGTCTTTTATTGGAAATCTTCCTATCTGTGAGGCAAAAAAGTGCACTTGCTAGTGTTCCCGAAGTTGAGACGATGGATATCCAGACTTCATTCTTAAAGCCGATAGCAAAATAACATGGTTTTCCTAATCAAATGCCAATACCTTGGATGAATAACAGAGTTCGCTTGCTGTGCTTCGGTGCTTGGACCATCCAGTGCCATCCAGTGTAATCAGGAAATGGAGGTGGCAGGATGCTTGACTCCAATGTCGGCAAATTATGCGCAGCCGTAACGCTGTGAACTGAGCCAGCCTCAGCTCTGTTTCACAAGGTGGAAACACTCTCTCCCATTTATAGTGCAGGAATAGCGATCTTTGACGTGAAAAATCACCAATAATACCGACTTGCGATGTTGTGAAACGGTCAGAGAAAGCGCATCTTTTGGAAGGTTGTCAAACCCCAAAACAACAATGCGACTGCTGTCTACTTTCAAGCTAATGAGTATCCCATTCCTAAAGCCTCATATATCAGCGGAACTTAGCGCATTAAAATGTGTGCAAATATATTTCGCTCTAAGATCATACAAAGGAGGTATACTAAAAATTACAACATAGTACCGACATCCCTCATACTGCTCAATGTAGGCAATCCGGAAGGTGGAAAACCGGACCCGACTGCGGAGGGTGTGGAGGTCGTTCAGTGTTAAATTCTCAATGCAAATAGCAGGGTATTGCTGCGAAACATAACCGCTACATCCGTGGAGGAGGGCACGGGCTTCATTCAGATCAGCCTGATCCCATGTTTCGCTTTCGAATTCTAGATGCGTTTGACTGGCCATCGTGTGATCGCGTCGCAGGTGAATGCGAATTCCGCGCGAACCTCTTGAGTTCACTAAAAGAAGCAATAACGGCTCACATACACACACCACCACTCAGTCTACTTGGCATCAATGAACTCGAAGGACCAAAACAATTGCTTCAAGATTTGGCTGAATTGCTAAATACGAATTATTTCAGACGAAGAATCTCTTAGAACTAATTTTATGTCCTTCTTGAATTTTACAGAATAATTAAATTGTGAACGGGAATCGGAACTGCCAATAAATTCCATTGCTCTCAAGTGTTTTTAGTATTTGTAGAGCACCGACCCGCTCTCGTGGCACAACGCTCTACCCGCAACACAGACGCTGAAAATAAACCTTCCTCATCCAACTACGCATCATGGCGAGTGCTTGAATGTGCGTGCGCAGCCCCTTGGATGGATGTGTCAAGCTTCGAGTTAGTGTAGGTGGGCGTAGTATATATGGAGTGGCTTAAAAATTGACAACTTTACAGCTTTAGAACTATTTACTCAAAGCTCAATGCCTCATTTTAAATGCAACGAATCTGAGTTAATCAAATATGATTGTAATACTTATGCTCCTTAATTGTGTTTGTAGGCAGGAGTTGGGAGGACAATTTTAATCTGATCGCGGACCAACGCAATTGCACTCCAGAGCCCGAGACACCTTCGTCCTACCTTATAATAGGATAAGTGTCTAGAGGCAACCAACTTTCTCCTTTAGTAAGGATGGAAGAAGGGAAGAGGAGGAAAGAGAAGAACGATCTACAATGGCATGTATATTCCCATTGATGCGTGTGTTAACCTAAATTAAACGTGTAAATTGGGTGCGTCACTCTATGCGCCTCATAACTCACCAAAATGGAAATATCTGCTTGCATCTAAAAATTGTGAAGTACGCTCTCCCTGAAAAATTTTCTGCTTTGAATTTGGAGTCAAATTTCTGGAAATGATGCAAGCGACCGCACTCAAACTTGCTCATTGTGCTGATCCAAGTGAAGTGCGTTTGCATGTGTAACTACTACATTTTGTAAAGCAAGCACATTCACCCCTACTTTATAGCAACAATATCTGCAATTCCACCAATATTTTAGCATATCTGAGAAGTTCGAGATTTACAAGTGCTTGGTATTTGGACTCGTTTATTTGTAAAATATTGTTGTAGCCCTGCAAATTCTTCCCAATTTTATATCAGATGGCTAGCTGTAAAAAGGCAAAGATGATTTGCGACTATGAGCACGTTAGGGAGCAGGCCAGCTAATTGCTGCCACTCGACACAAATGTGCTTGTTCATGCATTGAGAGTAAGTCGAGTTCTTCGTCTGGAAATCAAGATTCTTCCAAAACACTACCATTGAATGCGATAAGTTAATGATGCACTGGTGCTTAGTGGAATAGAATCCTATATTAGGTCGGTGGATACATGTGGCATCACCTTGGGTCATAGCGGGAGCAGAATATCTGATAATGTTTAGGTTCAAATGATACAGTCCTAAACGCTCAAGCTAGGTTGGTGTCTTGTGGATCACACGATGAGTGTACCAAAACAACAGACGGACGTGTCAATATAATGAATCACGTTGCAACCATTCAAGTGGTTGTTGCAGTTTCATTGGGCTTCATTGAGGGACCCAGATCTTGTAGATTCACTTATATCTGTTAACAATTGAGTAGGCTCCACAAATATTTGTCTTCACTGTCATTTTTGTTGTAGCCAATGCCAATGTATTGATGTCTGGAAGCTGCAGATGTAAGTAAATAACGCAATGGTCCTGTGAGAAGAAGTTTTGAGGACTTTTCTCAAGATCGGTTAACCATTGTTGCATAAGTTATGTCTGAGCTAATTCAATTCATCTGCTGTCATTCGACCACAATTTCGTCTGCCTTCTTCATTGATGGATGGGAAGTGCTGATGCACTCCTTTTCTGCATCATAGTCGATGCATTGCTAAGGTGGTTCAATTTGGTGCATCCTGGGCAGGTGCATAAATGGATGTCGCGGAACATTCAATCCTTTACCTCGCACCACTTGGTCAGTTGTAGGTTTAATTTTATTTGACGAAGGGATTGTGAATACAAATGTAAGCATGAGGCGAAATGCTAACAAAAAAAATCAGCAAATGGGGTTTTGTGCATCCCAATCTGACTAAGAAAATGTGGATGCATATTATTGTTACACTTTGACTGTCTTGCACACAAGGACAAAAGCTAAGCTTACGCGATGAGGTAATGTGCAGGAGGAAGCTTCACCAGACTAGAGACTACAAACAGCGAGAACTTTCGATACGACTAAATGTGAATGGGCACCTCAAGCAGTACTTTAAAAACGAAGCAAGAAGAGGAATTATGAACCTTAAATATGCTGAGGAGTTTAGTTAAAGCAGGCTACATGATGGTTACAGTCCAGTCTTGCCTAAATCAGTGGAATTGCAAATGTATTTGAGGAGTGAGGTTGAAGTACATGTGAGCAGTGAGCCAGAAAAACTGGATGAGAAGCAAGCAGACTCCATCAAAAGTGGTTAGGACTAATGACTTAAAAGGAAGAGATGGAATTATGGTAGGTTGGTTTTGACGGAGACTGTCGTGGCAAGAGTGACAAAAGGGAAGCTAAAGGAGGCGCGATTCTGGGGTCGATTATTTGCAACTAACGAAAGGCATACATAAGCGGGCACCTTCAAAGATGGCCTCATGTCAGCACGGTATATTCCACTACATTTTCCTTAGTCTTTTCTAAAAACGAATAATCAGTGCAATCAAAATTATTCTAGAAATCATAATCACTATTCGGAAGGCTACAACTTGGTGTCCTTTAACAGCTAAAAATAGTTTATATCTAGTATGTTTTGAACACAAAAATGGCAACTTTAGTCCACAAATTTGTTCTTTCACCCAACTATCTCTTAATGAGCTATTTTCATATTGACAAGACGTTGTGAACAGCTTCACAAAAGCTGAAATCAGAATGGCACTTGACTCTCAAAGTGAATCGTTGGGAATGGAATTTCCTTAGCCTGTACCTTATTTGCCTGCTTGACGCGACATTTGTAGCCTTGGTATCCTTGAGGCAGAGGAAGTGACTTGCAGTTAAATTAACATGCGCAACTTTGACTGAACGTGTTGTTGTTTGCCTATGTTGGTCTCATTAAGTGCGTCTAAGGTTCAATTCGGCAAAAATGGCCGTCCTTGCCAGATGAATGACCCGTGTCAAACATATGCAACGCAAAGGAATGATTGCACATTTTAAGTTGCAACAGCCTCTAATTTTAAAATTCGTTTAACATTACGGCAGAGGGAAAATGCATATCCTATTTTTTGTTAAAATCGTTTGTTGCTTAGAGGCTGATGTGTTTGCGAATGTTGATTTGCATTGCCTATGTAGAAAAGTTTAATGCCACACATTTTGCCTAATCGGAAATAAGGCACTGCGAATGATTCGCTTTCAACTTTTGCAAAAATTGCTTTGTTGTTTTTAAATGCACTTTTCGTAAGCAGCAATATGGTCTCCTCGACTCAAGTAGGCTTACGGTCTAGTTCAGATATGCTCTCAGTGGAGCTGGATGCACACTCCTTAAACATTTTCACGATGAAGAATAAGACAAATAAAATCATATCTTTTTACGCCTTCACTAACGGAATTCATGCCTAAATGCTAAACAATGAAAATGAGGTGGGCTACCAGGCTAGATCCTTACATGTTTATGATAACCTTCGCATCATTTTAGCAAGTTTGAGATCATACAATTCGTTAGCAAGGTCATAGCTCCCCATAGCTTCCTCTGAGACGAAAGGAGATATAATACATGAAGGGAATACAGTTGTTTAGTTAACGGAAAGAGAATTCCGGGTGCTAGCATGGTCTAAAGACCAGTTCGCCTAATGATGACAAAACAGCTAACCAAGTTCCTGCACCAGGAGATGGAATTTAGGCAAATAGCAAAGCGATACAAAATATATTATTCGAATAAATGTCAAGCGCCTTAAATTCGCTTGACACTGCCACGCAATCTTGATCAATGCGCATGGAGTGGAGCTTTGAAGCGTTACGCGATCTACAGTCGAGTAAACCCTGAAGGAGTCCGCCAGTGCAAGCGCTTAGGCGAAGGGAGTGTAGCTGCTCTTCTGTGTTGTCCATTAATTTCGAGAATTCCATGGTATGAACGGCTTGTTGCGGACTCCATTAGGACTATTAGTTGGTAGCTGGAATCTCTCGCCTCAATTTTTGCGCCTTTCGCAGAAAAGAAAAACCAGGAATGAAATATCGACAATACTGAGGCATAATTAAATGGATAAGTAAATTACGTGTGTGGATTCGAAATCAGAATTTGCGCCTTCCATTTAGTCAAGATGGTGCAGACTAGCATGCAACTTACGGTATAAAGACACCCAACAATTGTGTTTCTAGGGAGAAGAGGGAAAATGTGTGCAAGGCCATATGTAGTCTGCATCAACAGGGAAAGAAAGAAATGCGGTGAGATGCCTGCTAACATGGAGCGTCGTTAACGTGTGCCACGTAACATCAACCCACAACAAAGTATCTGGGCCTAAGGCTCTTGAACAGGACAGAAAACCCAGCTTTTCTACCAATGTTTCATCCGGCAGTGAATAACTATCTTTCTCCTTTCCTAAGACATGGTGTGATGCTACATTTGAAATTTCAGACCAGTAGTTTGTCATATTTGCATCACTGTTTACTCGATAACGGCAGCAAACAAGCGCCATTGGGCGAATTCAGACACACTGCTGCAACTGAACAAGGAAAATGGGTAGTAGGCGCAGCCAAAACAACGCATCCCAACTAGGCTTTTGCATGAGCAACATTAAACCTTTTGAGTGCAGACACAGATGGTTTTGAAGCTAGTTGATGACAGTCAGGGTGAGAATCGGCGTCATGCGCATTAGTGCTAATTAGGTGAAAGGCACAGCTGTGCTACTTATATCGCTCATGAGTAGCACTCAATACGGCAGTGGTTACTATTTCATTAGCCCTCTGTAAAGGCCATCATCACCCGCCCCTTATTTTCTGCAGTATTTGGTTCCTTGGTCTCCTTGTGGTCCACTTCTCTTGCCCCGTCACATTCCTCTCTAACATCGCTGGCGAATTAGTCGCCCTTTCGACAGGGAAATATTGTGCACCGACATCAGATAAGTAAGTCTGACAGAACGAGGCAAGTGTCGGTACAATGCTCTGCATTTTACGCATCAAAGCGGTATCGGTAATATTGACATCGAATATGTGGTCTATTTTTGTAGGCGGTGTCTAACTCCAACGCAACTGCTTGACATATGATACCGCTGCACCCTACGCCCATTACCTAAAAAGCTGTCACACAGCTATTTAATTGCGTGCCACACTGTTTTCGTAAACACGCCGCCTTCGAAGAGTAACACACATAGAAGTGAGAACCGTTAAATATGACTGGATCTTGAGTGTAGTACCTTTACTCCAAACACCCTAAATTCCACCAAAATATGAGCTAAACACCGCACCAACCGCTAACTCAATCAAAGTGTTAGCACCATACGGAGAGAGACCTGATAGCTCCGATTTGAGGTAACTCCACTAATGCAGCGTGGGCAGATATGGCCTCCTCCCAATGCCACACATTCCCTTAAACACCCAGAAGTAGAGCACAAAACCACGCCGGCGAATTCGGGCCCACGTCTAGAAGAATGCTAAGCATTTTAAGAAAATTGAAGCAGTTTAGACACTCTTCTTGTCAATAATCTTTCAAGCTACCCTCCATTGCGCCAACTGATGCGATCGAGGAGACACGATATGCTTGATCTCGGTGTTGATACTGAGGACATGGGAACTACTGTCACCAATTGGGGTGAATATGTGACTTCTTCGACTTCGGTTTGGTAAATTTAAGCATGCCAAGCAGGAGTGCCTCAGTAATGCGACGAATTCGTAGGAGCCAATGTTGAGTCGGTGCAGGTTTGATTGCAGACGGATGGAACCAGGCCTAAGTTGGCTATGTCCACAGTCACTAAAATTTGCCAACTTTCTACTACTGCCTTACGCAACTGCTGCATAACGTGTAATAACTGTTTGGATTTAAACTTAAAATTCTGACTTGGCATTGGCTTTGCCTAGTATGCAAATGCCCGTCAAATATCGTACTACAGGCACCCACTGCAAACAAATGTTGATGTTAGCCTCACCGATACTGCATTGCTCACATTTGTACAAGTGCGTCTGTGAAGGCGCCTGCGCATGTCGGCCTATGAGTTGACTAGTTTGCAGTTAGAACACCTCAGTCCCTTCTCTCGATCGCTGCCCGCCTCCCTGCCATCCAACACGTCCGCCTTCTCCCCCAGCATGTGGTCAGTTATAGTACCACCAAAATCTCATGCTAAGTGTGTCGACAACAAAGTGAAGTGTAAGAACTTCGAAAACGGCGGTGGAAGTAGGAAACAAACACAGCTAGAAAGAAGCCATAGGACACTTTCGTTTAGTCTACTTCGCATGCCAGAATTCCTCAATCAATCATATTTGAAGGGCAAAAATATTATAAACGAGCTCTCAAATCACTTTCGCATTTAACCATGTTGTACTTTAAATTGCTGTTATTTAGTTTAAGCACTTACCCAGTCTTTGATAACGATGAAAATGATTGTCTTATTTTGCTGTTCCCAAACAAAAATACCACTGTAGTTGAAATCAGGCCTCCCACAACCAATTAGGGAAAGGATTAGAAGCTTAACGCATCTGCTTTAGCAAGCTTGACTTTTGAAGACTCCGGGAATTATCCACAGAGGTAGTAGAAGATTGGTTTTAGACAAAACTAGTAAGCGAAAACTTGAAATCAAGAAGATACTCGAGCTTCGTAAGGTTTTGCTTAACAATGCATAAAGCCTATTGCACCTCGCATCCCGTCTTTTGTCTAATTAGCCCATAACTAATCTATCTTCCTTTTCCTTGCACTCATTGCTTAAAAAGCTTGTCATGCAAATCTCAAACCCTTCGCCCACCTAAGGGCTGTTCTCGTAGGTTTTGTTTCAACCACATCCAGCTAGAAAAGTGCTAACCTAAGCTTCTTTACACTTTGTTTTGCGATTCGGCTGCTTCTGCACCGTCAAGATTATGCTCAACAGAAGGGCATAGGATGGTGGTGTAAATGAGGCACTAGACTTGTAGGCAACTCTAATTGCAGAACCCTTTGGCGTCTTGCAATAGTTTTTACAAAAATGATTTAAGGGCCACTCGCAATAGCAAACATTTCTTTAAAGTACCACAGTGTTCTAAGAGCAGCAGAAAGGCGTAATGCGCAATTTGCCAATGTGAACTAAGGATATGGCCAAATAGTCACAGTACAAAGTGCATAAGATTCTACAAACATTCAAAGTAGCAAAGGCAAAAAGCGATTTTACTCTTTCATGACTTTTACTGGCTTCTACTACAATTTCAATATGCCGCAACACGTGGCTCCATTCTTCTGCATTTTGAGGTGCCAAAAGCAGCAAGGCCTCAAAATAACGGATCAAATTGAAGGCTAAAGTGAGGTTTATCGAGCATACTTAGATGCTTTACTTAACGCCGCAGAATACACGACTTTCCAAATTTTCATGCTGTTTCCTGATAAAGGCCTTTGAGAGCATATTCCTGATGTGTGAAATCGTTTTACCATACGCAAAGTCCCTTTTGATTTTCCACTTGGCTGCTCATAAACAAAAAGTAGTCGAGTAAAAAGCGAAGTCAGTTCTCATACTTCTTGGTCACCAAATGCGTGACGAACCTTTGCATCATGCATATGGGTACGTGGAACAAGAAGACGAGCTGTGCCTTGCCCACCACTCACACTGGAACCGCTATCACACTGTCGGTTCTTTCCTACCACCAGCAGAGTATCTGTCGCCCAGCCTTAATTCAACGGTCGGCAGGTGGGAGTGAACTATGAGCGCAGTAGTCAGGCAGATACTTAGTAACAACTAATTGAAAGAGACACAAGCCTCTGCTTCATTCCTTATCACCATTACTGCTTTGTTACTAAGCTAGAGTTAGGTATTGCTTGATATGTCGGCACTGACATTCGCTTAGCCATCCCTTAAGATGCTTTCTAATTGTCGGAGCTGTAATAGAACTGACAATCTTCTTCAGTGCCATTTCGAGCGCTCTTCATTAACTGCTTGATGCAGTTTTGCGTAAAAGTACGATTTCGTCGAGGGTGGTGACAGTGCTCCTGCCGGAGTATGTTTCCTCTAAGTACTTGTGCAGCCACTTGAAATCTCTACTGCGTTGGATAATAATGCAAATTAACATATATTTGCATTATCTGCATTGAGTTGTTTCATTCAAAAAAGATTTTTGCTAATTAGGTACCTTAATGCTAAACTAGTTTCTAAAGCAGCATCCAGCCTCTTGTCAGACCAAACAGCTTTCTTTGCGGCGTCTCTGCATCGGATGCACTTCGATGGAAGGAAAATGAACTCGACTGTCCTCTGTCCTTATTCTGGTTGGGTTCGAAAATGGAACGTCGACTAGTTACGATTTGCATAAATACTCTTTAAAGTGATTCTGAACTCGTTTGGGTATCTCCTGGATAGGGAATTCAAGGTAAAGAAATCGAAACACCAATGGTGTGATGCCATCATTTCGTGCCGTTGCGAGGACGACATGTAAGGTGGAAGAGGTGATGGGGAGTAGGACCACGAGCACAGTCATGAATCTACCACATGTGTGTTGACCCCAAAAAAGAACGGGACTTGTACACACATTCTGCATGCGTGGAATCATTTCGGTTGCATGGGTGCAGTCTATCTCTTATGGCAAAGGGAATATCGTCGATATTGTTTTACTTTGTTAATAGGAACTGTGGTTTTTATGAGCTTCAATACGAATCGCACAATCTGGATGCATGAGATAAGATATTAGACTGAGATTTGGAAACAGCAAGCCATTCTAAGGCAGAAAAACAGCAGGCTACTAGATGCAGCGGCCAAAAATTCAGGTTGTGAAGGAAATGGCCGGCGGTGGATGGGAGAGGTAGCATAACAAACTCAATAAACCAGACTTGACAGTTATTTCGCATAAACCAATGTGCGATAGACCGAAAAAGTGCTTCCAATTGAGAATGCAATTTCATTATTCAAACAATGGTAAGAATATCTTTAGAGCAGTGGATGGAGCCAAATGGCCGTAACTTTTGTCCCCAATTTTAGTGGATTTAACTACTGAAAGCAGTTACTTCTCCCCAGGAAGATGTTTAAGCTGGATTGCTAAACAGCTATTTGGTTTCAGTTATACATATATCTAGTCGCAATCAAAACGACCGCATGCGTGTGCGGCAAAACGAAAGCAGAAAAGTCAAACCAAAAGCATGGTGAGGTTTTATTTGGAATGGTTTCACTAAGTGATCATCACGACGTTGTGTCATCGTAATGGCATCGCCTTCCAACGGAAGATCAGAGACATCAAAAGAAATTCTAAATATTCAAACATGGGGTTCATATTTAGTGGCATTAAAACAGCTGGGATGGAATTAGATGAAAAAGTGCGTTTATTCCTAAATTTAAAGATTCTGCTCGATGAATACAGTACTGGTTGCTCACCTTTTGCATTGATGAGCGACTTAAGTGTTTTAACAGAAAGTCTCAAAATAATGTTCTTGGAACTTCATTTATAGCGATATATCATGGAGCATAGGGGAAATGACCATCATCGTTTGAATTCAGAGAAATCAGCCGGTGTCAATCCAAATGTGGCCACTGATAGACCCTAGCCTTAGCATCTCTTATTCGCGCAAATGTGTTATACGCATTCACTCACTCGTTTGCTGCGATAGCACTCAGGCTGTGTTGCGACTAAGCGCATTCGCAGAGACTTTCTCTCAGAGAGAGTAGTCCTTTTCGCTACCTAATATTAATTACATCTCACTCTGTGAAGGGGTGTCCATTGCATTGAGAGCACTTCGCCTTCGCAAAAGTTGTTAGTTAATCGCAAAATGTAGCCATGATTTATCGCAGTTACCGCTAGAGGTGCCATGTTTGCAAAGTAGTTGGTGTGAGGAACCGTTAGCGTGTACGATTTTGCTCTCCGCTTTTATACCACTGAGAGAGGCATCAACTAGCAGGTTGCAAGTGGCTGAAGGTAAGGAAGAGAAGTAATAAATTATGACATAAAAGAAGGTAAGAAAGAAAGAATGACAAAGAGATGAATGGAAGAAGGAGCCCCCTCTAATGTCAGTGAGAAGCTAGGTCTCATCCCGCTCTTGTAATTATTTGATCAGTTAACCGCAAAATCTCTTCGGCCAAAAGTGAAATTTGTGGGCCAAAGTCTAGCTACCTTATTTATCTAGGCGGGTTCTAACTCTTTACTATCTTGATATAAACAGATTCAAGATGTTTGCAAGTGGTACTATATTGGGACTGAATTTATTGATCCGATTCCTTCCATAGAGTAAGTTATACAAAAGTAACTTATATGGCAACCACCCAGATGCGTGCCATCTCATCCGCAAGAAGAAGTAAACTGTCTTACGAGGGACAAGCTGAAGGAACAGCAAACGCCAACGATTTTTGCACCACCTGTAAGGAATAAGTAAATGCAGCAAGGTCTAATGAAACGCTTTGGTCAAGAGTTATGTCATGCATTCGTGACGTGGTTCAGTATTGCGTTATTCGCAACACAAAGCCATTGCATAATTATTGGAAAATAGAAGGTTGTGCAATCATACTGAATCACATGGGCTCCATCGTCTTCATGCACACCCACGCCGTTATTAGCCGCATTGCATTACTAAGCGCACTCACTTCCCGTTGCACAATGCAATTCACTCAGTCGCGAGATATTCCCTGCCCTCTGGATACTTCTGTGGTCACTGATATGTCTCGGTAAGAGGATGTGGGCCATTCGCCTAAAATAGTGTTCCACATTAATAACGTCCAGCGTTGCAGCTCGCCGTTCTTGTGACAAAGCGAACGTACTCCACCTCTGCCTTGGAGGCTGACAATGGTTGTCTAGTTTCCAAACTTGTGCTCCGAGATCTAAATTCTTGGTGCGCATGTACCTTCAGAGGACGTAGAAAAGACAGCTCGACCTCTGACACCTTACCGTGCCAATGATCATTACTGTGGTTTTCTTCGAGACTGGGCCAAGCAAGTTCCATTGGTTAATTTTATCAACTACTGTGGAAATGTTTATTTTCCAATGTCTCACTAGCATAGCATGTCTGGCATTCCAGCAATTCGTGCTGTCTTCCTTCCACTCGATTTCTTGCCTCTGGCAAGACTGCAGTTGTCATATTGTGTCTCGCTTCCCAGTTGAATTAGTAGTAGACACTCAGCATGCACATGGCATGCCTTCAAACCATTAGGATGGAGCCTGAATTTAAGAACGAAATGCCATTCTAGCGCTGCATCGACCACATGCTACATCGCGTGAATATCCTAGACGTGTGCATCCAACTTTACTGGGAGCATATCTGAACGAAGCCGCAAACATGTGTCAGCCTAAAGACTATCTTGCGGGTCACAACAAGCACATTTTGTAAGTAGGCAGTGCAACTCAGTTTTAGCAAACGCATTAGTTTTAAAGCAGAAGGTGTTTTAGCAAGCGACAAGCAATGTCTTTTCGTCTCCATCATAATGTTAAATGATTTCCTTAATTAGCGGTCGTTGTCACTTAAGAAGTGCATTTAATTTGCTGCGTTGCACATGCTTGACACGGGTCATTTATTAGACAAGAACAATCGGTTGTGTCGACTTGAGCCTTAGACGCTTTTAGTGAGATTAACATAGGCAAATAAAGATGAGATCAGGTAGTTAGACCAACGGCGGTAAGCTAAGCCCAACTTGTGATTTGGCAGCCGTGGAGTGGTCACTAGGATGCACACCTCGAATTTCGAATGCGAGATCACATATTTTACGATAGCTTGTAGTTTTGGCCTAATAGCACAACTAGAAGGTGAGATCATTGAAAATCTACCTTAGCTTGCCTCAAAGGAATAAATGTTGAGCTCTACAGCGGATCTAATAGGGCGTTAGTGAAATGAACAGAGCTGGGTAGGAAATATCGCTCCACCGCCTGTTTTCCGCATCAGCACACCTCTGCTTAATAAAATTTCAATTTAAAGCATGCATAAATCGTTTTTAAATACCTTTGATGCGCATTCATAGATGCAACAATTGACAGAAGTAGTGATTAAATGACCGTGTGAGCGAGGTGGTATGCCCTCTAGTCTCCCACTGAAGCCAGTGCAATCAATATGCCAAGTCAATAGGGAGCTGCCGAGTGGAGGACCAGAGCACTCTAGTGACGTATGTTTGACATCAAGAGGCCGGCATCACCCTTACCGCAATTTACAATGGGCGTCTGCCCTTCCAGCATCGCATGTCATTCCCTGATTGTCTCTCTCGAGTTCATACGCCACACATGTGTGACATGCGGGATTTATCAGTTTGCGATAGCTGACAATAATGCCGCAATGTTTGTAGGCGTTCTGCAGAGCCATGGTCTTTCTGGCTATCCAGTGATGTTTAGTGGAAAGTATTGTGGCAATGGTCATGTCCTAACGCTTAGGAATGCTACGAAACGCTACGATCGTTTGATGCAAATACAGCACCCATGTCAATTCCTCCTTCCTCGGTGTAAGCTTTGAATTTGCCTGTTCTACAATCTAAGCCCCTCGAAGCGCCAAGTCTAAAACAGATGGTAATGGCAGTGGCCACCACGCTTCATATTTATCTGCCTCGAGGACCGCACGGAGAATGGATGGTAACGCTTCTTATATGGACTCATATGCATTACAGTCGAGGCTCGCAAGCCGGCTGATCAGCAAAGATATTCTGCCAAGTAAAAGTTTGCGCATCCTTGAACACTAATGGCACTAATTTCATTATTCCTTTAAGCATCAGCCAACGCATGATGCCTAACACTAAAGCAATCGTGCTGTGGCGCGACACTCACTCTCCTTCCTTAGTCGATGCTTAAGATTGTGTGCGTGTGTGCAAGCGAAGCCAACACTCTTTACACACACCATGCATTTTTACATCAAGTAAGTCTTTCTCTCGAGACTGAAGACTCTAGGATCTTAGAGCAATAGATTCCAGAAGTACGAACGTTTGTTTGTTCTAAAAGGCTCCAATGCGGGTAATTTGCGTAACTTAACTTAAAAATTTCAATTACCGCAGTCTCTATATACAGTAATACTGGTTGGTTTTGATAAAGGAGAGTGAGTGCGCTAATGTCGGGTCTAGACTGCGATGCAGTTGACCGTATATGAATCGTAGGCTACGAAGCCAATGCTGTTGTATGAATAAAAATGGAGCATGGGATTGGAATGGTTGCTCGATTTTCTTATGAGGTGATTCCTATCGTATCGATTGAAATGCAAAAGGTGAGGGCAACTTCTGGCCTATACTCGTGCCAAATGGAATAACCTTTGAGTGCTACGGCGTCACGCCCTGCCATCTCTTTGTGCACTTCTGTTGCACTGCATGTCAATGGTCCAGTACTCCGTGCACAGGCAGATGACTAGCATTGGGCCAGTGAGTAGGGATTCGATCGTCAATCAGGTTGGTTCTTCTTCTTTGTCACCTTCCCTACCTTGATAGCGATTTACAGGAAAAATTAATTAAATATTATAGGAAATGGGTTAGACAGCAATAAAAGGGGGGACGCTCTATCTCCCCATCCCAAATTACTTCGATCTGCGCGCTCACGACTTGCCAATGACCGCGCGTTTTACAATGTACTGCGATATAAGGCGGTATCCAGACTACCAAGTGTTGTGATTAGCAAATTACCTCAGTAAGGTGCTTTGATCATGCCATACTTTATGAGCTTATCTACAAGCGATTTCATTGATCCTTTTATGGCTATAGCAGTGGAGAGCATTCATTCTGCACTAGTCGTCCTAATTAGGATTGCATTGCACTCCTCTGCAGTCTTCACTGCCTCCAAGGTGCTGTCTATTTCCGTTAGTCAGCATGAAAGGCAAAAATGGGCGGCCACCGGCTGAATATTAAAGTTGATGCATGGTCCTTCGAGTCCCAATGATTGAGGTTCTAGCGTAGTGACATGCGCCATACAAGGGTTGGTTCATTTATCAAATTTTGATGTGTTTAAAAACAGTAAAATTTAACTTGCTTTCATGCAATAAATTCTTTTCCCCTTAGGATTTATTTTAAGGTATTAAGCCTAAATCGCTTTAGGTCGCAAGCGCAATGAGTTGTATAAGTTACTTTGTGATGGTTGACGCCTCTTTCGCCGCAATACCGTATATATGCCAGTGAAGCAGAAGTTTACTGCACTATAAAATCTTGCTGGTTAGCACAACTGGAACGTTGACCATCATTTAGGGAACTCTGGCAAGAAATTAGACAGGCTATCTTGACACAAAAGTTTCACCCGATATTGAAAGGGAATAAATTACTGAAACCTTATCCGCCTTGTTAGCGTTCAACGCTTGTACTTCTTTTTGTAAGTTTTGTAAGGGCGACAGAGACTGTAAAATGACTAGTTAATGCAATGGCGAACTGTCTTTAAAATCTGTTTTGCAGTCAAATCAATTTCGCAGTTCACCGCCCCTTCGACCGCCTCTACTCGCAGCTTTCCAGCAGTGGCTTTGGCTCTTCTAAACACGACCAACTACATCCAACAAGCATAAGATATGCGTCCATATGTCAACCGATTTGTGCTGAATTGTGAGTTAGTAGGCATGGACGGCACTGGATGTGAGGCTAATTCGTCAACCCCGAGCAAAGCATCGTTTACAACCAATGTTTACTAACTTGGTTTGAAATACTAAACACGTCTTTGAACCTGCATTCCAACGACTGACCACGTACCTCGTGTCTGATGCACGCCCATAACTGTGCGTCAGTAGAAGCTTTCTTGAAACTTTGCAATGCCTGCAATTGACTGTCATCATGTGGATGTCCCCTCCCCATGCTTCCTCATCGCTCTTAATAACAGGTGGATAAGTGCAGCTGATATCAGCGTGCGAATTGACAGACGAGCAGAACAAGTAACAGTGGTCATTAGGCTTGAGGAGGTGTTCTTAATCTTAAAGGTATCTTGTAAAATGCAGCCATTTGAATGCCGCAAATGCAGCAAAGTCGATCCGTTTCCAGCTGTTTGTTGAATTTTAACTGCCTCTATCCAAGGTAATGGATGTGTCAATGAGGTTTTTTAGCATGAACCACCCAGCCAGCACCGAACGTGGTTTGAAGTAGCTCTCAAAAATGGCCACATGTCAGCACGATGTGTCCAATTACACCATTCTCAGTCACTTCTGGAAAAAAAGCTAGCACAACCAAAATTATCATAGAAATCATAATCACTATTCGGAATGCTACAACTTGGTGTCCCTCAACAGCTGGAAGCATCTTTAATCAAAATAACTCGATGCCAATGCTTAGAGAAAATGAGTTTAATTCTAATATGTTTAGGACACAAAAGATGACAATTTTGTCCAATCATTTGTTCTTTCATCCACTCATTTGTAGTGAGGCTATTTTCGTAATGACAGGATGTCTCGAGTACCTCCGCAAAAGCTGAAATCAGGATGGCGCCTGACTCATAAGGTGCTTTATTAGGAATAGAATTTCCTTCAAGTCGCAAGCAATTTTTATAGTTTATTTACACTGCTAATGCCTTAACTGCAATCTTTTCTTCCAGCTACCTCACTTTTGCATTTTGGCCCACAATTTCTATTCCACTGCTTGTTTTAATTCTGTCCGTCTGCAGAAAGATCTGGCAGTAAAGATTCTCATATCGACTTTAAGTCTTTCAGAGAACATCCACACTTTAGCAAGGCTAGCTGATCAAACAAAAGGCGGATAATGCTTCCGAAAGATATTGTTTAAATAGACTTTCCTCTGACGCTGCTTCATTCCATCAGCGTCTCCTTCCTCCGATCGCTTGAATCCTCGTTTATTTACAATCTCCAAAATTTGCCTTTTGTCATAGATTACCGAAACAAGTTTGCTTCCGCAGAGTTTTATGGTGTTTGGCAGAACCAATCTAGTCTCCGACTGCCTCTGCAGTTCCTCTGCGGTTCCTTTGATACACAGGGGAGCTGAGTGCCTATTGGTCTCGTCTCCAGGTCGTGTCATAAAGTCGGAGCTGCAATCAGCAAAGAAATAAGTGATCTCGAATTTCAGATGTGAAGATGTGCCTTCCAGCGACTGCTCTACGACCGCCACACCACAGGTCTGGTTCAGATAACTGCCCCATTTTAATACACTTACCTCGTCTTTTTTCGCTTGCATTTATCCTAATTAGTGCATGCGGCACGAGCCAGGATGACCGGTCGTCCCTGCCTATTGAGTGACACGAGTCATTTGCACGTGATGAAATGGAGCAATTGCCCATTTTAAGTCACAGCGTCTACTACTATCTTCAATCAGACGATACTTTGCTAAAAGAATTAAAAAACACAAAATCAATTTTTTTAATAATATCAGCTGCTCAGAAGCTAAAATGCTTGCAAATACTGATCTGCCTTCACAACGTAAAGATACACAACGGACAATCAGTTGCTACGGATTGGCGCCTCTGAAACCACTTAGTTACCTAGGCTCACAACCAGGCTCTCCTCTGGCTAGCTGTAAACAAGCTAGAAACTCACTGAGATCCTTCTTGCATACTTTTCGTGCTGTAGAATGGACATTAGGTTAGGCGATCAGTGAGATCCTTACCACGTAAATACATGCTTAAATCGCAATCGCTCCTCCTAGCTTCACCATCTGCAGTTGGCGATGCAAAGGGCACATGAAAGTTCCACTTCACATTCACCATCTCAGACATGCCTCCTTTCTCCACTACCACACACTACTTTACCGACATATCTACACCAAAACATCGAGACCGGTCCACACAGTGAATTCGTTACTGAAGCACTCTCGTCCGCGTCGAGCATCTGCCTCGTCTATGCTATGGGTATGGAGGCATGCAATATGCCTCTGTATCTATATCATTAAGCAAGGAAAACAGTTCTCAATGCCAAATTTGCAATTCAGAAACAACCAGAACAGATTTTCGTGGGACGCTGCGGTGCAGAATCAAAACCACCTACCAAATGGCTAATTGTTTCTGTCAAATGATGTTCAGGCAACAAGTCAAAGCGCGATTAGTAAATGAAGCCTTTTACAGGCAAAACCTAGCGCTAGGTAAATAAAAATATGTTTTGTTTGATGCGTATTGTACAGTCAGGCATATTTCGAACACGTCTCTCTGCCAACTAAAAACCTGTTGATTATGTGGTCCTGCTGAAAAGCAATGAGTAGAGGCGGTCGAAAAGGCGGTGAACCGCGAAATTAATTTGCCTGCAGAACATCGTCCTTAGAGAACTTGCAAAAAGGAGTACAAGATTTGAATGCTAACAAGGCGAATTAAGTTCCAGTGAGTTATTCCCTCATAATATGGGGTGGAACTTTTATGTCTTGGATGGTCTGTTTAATTTCTTGTCAGAGTTCCTCAGAAAAGGTCAACGTTTCAGTTGTGTTATCCGGCAAGATTTTGTGGTGCAGTAAGCTTCTGCCTCACTGGCAAAGCCGTGGTATTGCGGCGAGGGAGGCATCCACCCACACAAAGTAATTTATGTAATTCATTATGCGTGCGATCGAAAGCGACTTGAGCCTAATACCTTAAAATGAATACAACAAGAAAAAGACTTTATCGCATGAAAGCAAATCAAAACTTTTGCTGTTTTTTGAACACATCAAAATTTGATAAATGAACCAATCCTTGTATAGCGCGTGCCACTACGCTAGAACCTCAATCACTGGGTATCGAAGGACCATACATCAACTTTAACATTCAGCCGGTGGCCGTCCATTTTTGCCTTTCATGCTAACTAACAAAAATAGGTAGCACCTTGGAAGCGATGAAGACTGCAGAGGAGTGCAATGCAATCCTAATTAGGACGACAAGTGTAGGATAAATGTTCTCCACTGCCATCGATTGTAAATAAGCTTATAAAGTTTGGCATGATTAAGGCATCTTACTATGGTAATTTGCTAATCACAACACTCGGTAGCCTGGATACCGCCTTATATTTACAGTGCATTATAAAACGCGCGGTCGTTGGCGAGTCGTGAGCACGCAGATCGAAGTAATTTGGGATGGGAGAGATAGATCACCCCCTTTTTATTATTGCCGAACCCATTTTCAATAATATTTATTTAGTCTGAATCTTTTTCTGCGAATCGTTATCGATGTAGGGAAGTTGACAAAGAAGAACCCACCTGTTTGATGAACAAATTTCTACTCACCGACCCAATGCTAGTCTTCTGGAACCAAATCACCAACATGCAGTGCAATAGAAGGGCACAAAGAGATGGTAGGGCGTGACGCCGTAGCATTCAGTGGTTTATTCTGTTTAGCACGAGCGAAGACCAGAAGTCATCCTCACATTTCACTTTTCATTCGATGCGATAGAGGTAAACACAAAAGACATCAGGCAACCATTCTGATCCCATGACCCAATTTCATTCATACAGCAACATTGGCCTCCTAACTTACGATTCATAAATGGTCACCTGTACCGTAATCTTGACCCGACTTTGACGCACTCACTCCCCTTCATAAAAACTAAGCAGTATTACTGCACATAGAGCTTAAGGTAATTAAAGCTTCTAAGTTAAGGTTCGCAAATTGCCCATTTTGGTGCCTTTCAGAGCAAACGAACGTTCGTGCTTCTGGAATTTATTGCTCTGAGACCCAGGAGCCCTCAGCCTATAGAGAAAGACTTACTTAATGCATGAAAGTTTGGTATTTGTCAAGAGTGTTAGATTCGCTTTCACACACACATCCTTTAGCATCAACCAAGGAAGGAGAGTGAGTGTCGCGCCACAGCACGATTGCTTTGGTGTTAGGCATCATGCGTTGGCTGATATTTAAAAGAACAATGAGACAGTGCTGTCGGTGTTCAAAGATGTGTGGGACTAATACTTGGCAGAATATCTTTGTTGTCCAGCTGGCTTGCAAGCCTAGACTAAAATGCATATGAGTCTTTATCAGAAGCATTGTCATCTATTCTCTGTGCTATTCTCGAGAGAGCTAAAGAGGAATCATTGTTTTTACTGTCGGAGCTCTTTGATATAGCTTCAGCACTCCAAAGAGTATAGTCAGCAGAATGGGTAAATGCATAACGTACACCGAAGAAGGGGAAATGACATGAGTGCTGTAGTTATATCGATTGCTCACAGCGTGGCGCAACATTCATAAGGGTGAGGATATGACCATCACCATAGTCTTTCCCATTACACATCACGGGATAGGCAAAAGGGTCAAAGCTCTGCAGAACGCCCATATACATTGCAGCATCATTGCCAGCTATCATAAACTGATAAATCCCGCATGTCACACATGTGTGGCGTATGAACTCGAGTGAGGCAACCGGGACATGGTATATGATGCTGGTAGGGTTGACGCCAATCAAAAATTGCGATAAGGGCGAATTTATAAAATTTGACATAAAGTTCAAATAATTTAGGATTCTACCCTGCAAATCGCACCGCGGCTTAATGGGTTTTTGCTGTCTCTTTGATTTCCATCATACGCTAATAGAGTGGTCCGCTCCTCCACCCACCGGCTCTTTATTGACTTGGCATTTTGATTCCACTGACTTCGGTGGGAGAACGAAGAGCCTGCCACCTTACTCACATGGCCATTTAATCACTACTTTTGTCAATTGTTGCATCTATGGAGGGGCGTCTAAGGTATTTAAAACATTTGGTACGTGGTTTGAATTGACACTTATTCTGCAAAGGTGTGTTGATGCGAGAAAACATTACGTCATCTGAACTTGGAACGAGGTCTAACCCCGACCATAGGTACGTTCAAGGGTGACTGGAGGGGATAATCATGTAAAGGCTTGCCTACTTACCTCAATCAGCTGCAGCTGCTTGAAACGTCCACAGTATCGAATATCATTGCAAATCTGCACACACCCACACCATCCGCATCGCATTATTTCATTTGAAGAAGACCTTTACTATGTTTGATCGAATCGGGCTAGCAACAGCTAAATGCGTTACCGGTGACTTATTTTCTAAAGCCATGCAAAGGCACGCACACTGCGATCTGCATTAGTTTAGTCAACACCTCAAAGGTGTGGATGCATACCTGGCCATGAGCATGGATGCCCACGTCCTATTTGCTGCATCAATAAAAACTTCCTCACATCTATTCGCTGATTACGTCACAAGGTGCCTCAATTTTAATGCATTGTGCTCCAAAAACCACTTTTTATAATCTGACAGGTTTTCTACTAATGATGAATAAATCTACACGATATCATTGTAAATTACAAGACCGTGCAGCCAGAACTTGCACAATTCCCTTCAAACAGATCTAAGTATCACCTGAGATTCTTAGTTGGTGGCTGAGCTTTGCTGATTAAGTGGATGCGAGAAGTGACTAGAACTGGATGCTGATAATCACTTGTCGCATAAAAGAGGCTTCATTAGGATAGTTTCATCAGATTTTGCGTGGTAATGTCTCAGGTCAGTATGATTAACTCTGCGTTCATTGAATGACATTAAATCCCTTTCGCATTTATCTCCTCTCCGCAGTTGCTGAAATTCACCAATAATTGTACCGTTTTAGGAGGAATCAACACGTGAGCGGCTGTATCAAGACATTCCTATCCAAACTCTTAGTATCCATCACAGCGTGAAGGATATAAAATGGCTGGACGTACACATCTGCAGGATGCTTTTCTTTACAAACGCGGAGGGGCACTCTCATTATTATGATCGTGCAAGAGAGCATTACGACAACGTAGAGGGGTTCTTTCGTGGCCTCGCGTCGGGAGAGTTTCCTGCTAATGCACAAGCTCCGATCAGCTGTTTGATCACCACACCATGTCGCTGCACGAAAACTTCGCCGTATGGGATGAGACGCTACAAATGCGATTTGCCAGTACTGCGTTCTGCTTGCCCCACCCGTCTCTTCTTGGACGTGTCTAAGGACGTTCCCAACTTTTCAGACCAGTGGAACCCATTCTTGATGGCAGCAGGTGGCACCGTATTGGACATGCGTGAATGGTCAGAAGAAGGTGGAGAAGGAAGAGAACGGATGCAGCTGAGCGATCATGACTGTGTCATTTTATATCTTGATCGCCCGGATTTTGAACATCGGGACTGTGGAAACCTGAATGCTGTAGGCGACGTCCTCACGTCAAAGCGAACGCTTGTTGTGACAGGCTCGATGTGGCAAACATTGGATCTCCTCCCAAACTTGGACTGCATGCAAAAGATGTTCGAGGCCGTAAATGGCTTCTACTTTCTCCCTTTTTTCAAGTTATTTGATAGTTGTCGCATTTGGTGCAACCGGTGGCAAAACAATTGGACGATCAATTTGGTGGAGATGGTACAGTGGGCCTGTCTCCATGTCATATGGGAAAGGACCGGAGCTTTACACGCCCAAGAATGTTTACGACTAGTCAGTCTACGACAGCATTCAATGAAGTACCCAAAGTTTCAAAAATAAAATTCTATATACTGATGCTTGAAAAGTTCTCCGCTTTTTGTTAGTGCAGTGGGTGGGTTCGGGACAAAATAGAAGTGATTTGGAATTACCAAGCCGTAGGCAATTGATTCCCTTAGTGCCATTATCGTTGTATAGGCGTTCTTGTAGGCTATAAAGGCATCTTTATCGCTCAAAATTTAACCATCGCGTGTGAGAACATGGATTTATACAGTGCTAATAAGCTCGAAGTGCAATTCGATGCATCCAAGACTGTTCACTTACATTGTGTGACTTAATTAGTCTGTCAGTTAGGGTTGCTTGATTTTGCGACCAGAGATTCTTAAATTCGCCTGCTTTCTTGCAGACCGCATAATCACACGCGAGAAATCTGGTGGCATGCACCCGCACGCACCAAGACGAATTTTTCCTGCCGCAACATTTGCTGTTTACCTCTCAACATTCAATTCGAATTATGACTTTATTTGCCGCTTTACAATGGTCAGTGTACACGCTGAGTCCACGTTGCCGACTAAGGAATGTAGATTCAAGAATTAGACAGCAGCGATTTTGATTTCTCGTGACCAACCGTATGCCCACTAAATGCTGTTTAAATAAGGGGACATCAACTTGAGATCTGTGAGTGTTACGTGTTATGATCCGCAGTCGTAATCGTAATCAGATTTCAAATCGAGGCCAAAGCCAACCTCAAACTGTGTGAGTGTCACTGAGGTGTGAATGATTTAATCATCATGAGGTTGGGATTTTAATGCTCAACAGGGTGACCCACTCTTATCGAGAACCTGAGGAGTCTAATATTTTTGCACACGCATGGCTCAACTGCCCATGCAAGTGTTGTATGCTCCACTCGCAATTAATTTTGGAGTCCATACGCCATGTTGCCACCATGGCATCACATCATCAAGAGATCATGAGCATTGATGGCTTGAGTGAGAGTTTGGAGAGCGATAGCAGACCACTTCATTGTTCTCTCATGAACTCTAAGTTAAATCCCTAGTAAGGTGAGACGCACTTTCACAGCACCTAGTTCGTCTGCAGTCACATCAAATGGCTAGCTGGTCGGGATTAAATTAGCCGTCGGCCAGCGTGTAAAATGACTGATCAGCCGAATCATCAACCTGAACGGCTAACCTCCCAACTGACCAGCGACTCTCATGGGTTTATTCATTGACACGGTGAGGTGTCAGAGGCAGTGCTGTCTTTTCTACGTCCTCTGAGGATACATACGCACCACCAACAACAACAAGAATGTAGACCCAAGAACACAATTGTTTGGTCGAACCGCACCGTGGGCAAGTTTGGAAACTGGACAAGCGGTGTAAGCCTCTCAGATCGTAGCTGCGTATGGTTTTTCTTGCAGTGAAATCCGAATCCAAATATGATGCCAAGAGCAGTAAAATGGAGCCAAATTATCTTTAGGTGCATAACATCACGTCCTGCTTTCAACAGAGCAGGTATAAAATTAGGGACACTTGAGTGATAAACAGAGAAATCGAGGAGAAAGTTGGACAGCAGCTAAAATGTTGTCTGCTTCTTACGAATTGGCAACTGTTCCTTATCTTTTTTAAATTTAACAGTTTAAGGAAATACCCTTATATGCCGAACAGGAGTAAACACATGCCGATTAGTGTAAGGCATGGAAAGGTAGCTGCTCACCGATTGCCACTTCAAAATCTCCTTGCGGGACGAACGTTTCCAACAGAAATAGGCGTAGTTGGATTAGCATATCTCATCCAGTGGCAACTTGTATTTGTAGTCCATACACGTGTGTTTATAAGGAAGTTGTAGGCCTGTCGAATGGCCTATCTTTGGTCGCCCACACGAACACACACTCATGCGGTGGAGCCACATGTTATTGGGTCGCTGGAGCGGTTGCGCTGGAGAGTCTGTTAAGCGATGTGACATTCGCTTTTAACTACGCAATGAGCTGCAATATGGAGAGTAGGCGGCATTAACAGACTCACAAGAATGTTCATCCAAGCACTATGACAGTGGAAGTAAATAGGTTGCTGTGCCAAAATCAGTGAATTCGGACTACGGGCTTAAGGGTGGTTGTGGGATTAAGAATTTGCCACATTTGATTTAGACACCTAAATATCCAGCCACAAATTGTCATCCTTAGTTACTACGCTATGGGGGGCTATATTGTTTATCGAGTGTTTAAACGCGTGTAGGATCACGTAGATTACATGTAGGCTTCATGCTCTCGAAGTGTATATTCTATAGACCACACTCTGTTAGAGGAACCGAATCTAAGTGGTATAAATGATGGCAAACCACTGCAGAGCCGTTCAAGGAGTGTCACACAAAACGGTGACGATTTGTCTGTAATGTAGCTAAGATACCAATTTCTCTGTGTAGAAACGGAACAATAAGACTCATCATGTATAGTGAAGCAATTTGAATGCTGACAGATGAAGAGGATGCCTCATCTGGTATTCTGCGTTCGTGGATGTCATAAACTATTATTTTTTGACATCATCAGTGCATATGTCTAGGAGATTAATTCTCACCTACACTTAGTTTGGATGGCCGGTGGATGAATTTTGAGAGAATAATACAACTGAAGAAACGCTGCAGCGATCGACACGGACAGGCGAATAGCGAGGAAATTGAGATTTGAAGTGAAGGTGAAGGCACAGATTGCTTCGACTGTTAAATAAACTTACACGCTTTCTGCTTTGCTACATCTACTCTTCTTTTTTTTTCTTAATGTAAGTGAATTTACCCCCTTTCCGTCTTCCTTGGCACTGCGTCAAGTGAGTTCCATTGATTATTACGATCGACTTCAATGAACACGTTTAACCTCCAATGTCTCACTTGCATAGCATGTCTTGCACTCCAGTAATTCGTGTTGTCTTTTTTCCACTCAACTTCTTGCCTCTGACAAAAGTGCAGTTATCACAGCTTGTTCCGTTTTCCAAATGCATTATCGAAATGTACTCAAGAAGATACTCAGCATGCATATGACAAGCCCTTAAACTATGAGCACCGTGCCTGCTTTTCAGCACAAAATGCCACTATAGCGCTATAGCTAGACCACATGCTATATCGTGTTAAACTCAAATACGGAAACACTTAATTTAGTTAGGAGCACGTCTGCTCAAAATCGCAAAAGCTATTGAGTCAAGGAAAATTTCTTGTGGGTCACAACAACCACATTTTGTAAGTTAGCAATTCAAATCAATGTTTCCAAACACATTAACTTCTTGCAGCAAACGTTTTTAACAAAATTCAAACAATGTTGTTCTTTTTCATAGTTACGTTCACTGATTTTTAAAATTAGTGGTCAGTGTCACCTAAAATGTGCATTTACTTCGCTGCGTCACACATGTGTTACACGGATCATTTATTGGGCAAGAACAATCGGTTGTGCGGGCTTGAACTCCAGACGCATTAAGTGAGAGCAACATGGCTAAATTAAGAATAAATCAGTAATTGGACTAACGGTAGTAATTTTAGCCTAACTTGTGTTTTGGCAGCCGTAAGTGGTCACTGGAAGGCACACACCGGATCTTGAATGCGGGATCACCCAATTTACTGCAGGTGGTATTTTTGTTCTAGTAACACACCTAGAAGACAAGACCAGTAGCATCCACCTTATCTGTGCCTCAAAAAAATAGGTCATGAGCTATACAGCGGCTCTACAGAGAGCGTGGCTAAAATGAACTGAGTTGGATGAGAGGTCTCTCTCCACCACCCATTTTCTGCATCGACGCACCTTTGCTTAATAAAAATGTCAATTTGAAGCACGAACGAAAGTTTTTAAGTACCTTCAATACGCCTCTATGTGTTCTACAATTGACAGAAGTAGTAGTAAAGTGGCCGTGTGAGTGAGGTGGCTCAGCATCATTTTTGGAGGGGATAAAGAGATGTGCCGCAACCAAAATGCTGTAAAGACAAAACTTGTGTTTTCGAATGGACTAAAAAGAAGTAGTAATACTCAGTTCCATGGGTATGATGCAAACAATTTAGAGTAATCGCGTTTGGCTTACGCCAAAATGTCACCAAGTCCTTGCAGCGATGACCAGATATCACGGAAGCTGTGTGAACATGACGCAGTCAAATAATCAGCAGTAGTTGAATAAATTAATGATTACGTGGCCAGGTGTTGTGATATTTAGTCAAGTCGCTTCGTCTATGTTCATCGAGTTGTTTTCACGTTAGTTATTTTGCAAGTCTTGTGACTGGAGATGCACACGCGTCGCTTGCGCTGGCAGAAACCTCCAAAGAGGGAAGTCAGGTAGATTTTGACTCATACATGAACTTCTTTTAGTGCTGGTCATTTTAAAATCCATTTTAATTTGCACATTTTAGACCGAGGTTGGGGGTAGATGGAATCAGACACGAACGTGTGTATCAAAAGTTGAAAAGGCACCAGCGCAAAGCACTCCACTCAAGGCCCACCTCGATTTGCGCCCCCCACTCCACCGTCTCATCATCTGCACCCAAGGCACATTCGTCCAATATTCTGAGCTACACCCCCCCTTCAACACTACCACTACCTTCATCTTCCTTCTCCTATGCCACACCGCATGGCAGCGCATTCAACTTTTATTCCATCCATTTTGATCTATCCACGCTGAAGTCCCTCAATTCCTACGACTACAAGCCCACCTACGCGCGGGATAAATTCACTAGTTTCGATCATGCTAGCTCGCCGCTTGATGTACCAGGGGACTTGATTTATTTTACGATGCCGCTTTTATATTATGTTCCATCGATTGCAACTAAATAATATTTAATTATCAATCCACGCATGTTTTATCGGTGCAACATTGATCGGTCCTAATGCATAATTCCCCTCCAGGCTCTGTAGTGTGCAGATATCCACACTCCCAACCGCTATGAAGTGATGAAAACTTCTTCCTATTTGTACTTCATGGATATTTATGTGGCATGTAGCGTTATTGCAAAAAATCGTTTCCATGTGTGCATAGTACGCGGTTATGTCGTCCTACATACAAAAATGTCTTATCATCTCTTCGGAATTGTCCGCTTAGAAAGGAAAAAGAGAGTGGTATCGCGTATAATTACCAATGCAGTTCCAATCACCTCCTTTGGCGCCTTATTTGCTTAGCATTAAAGAAATAGCTGTTCATCCTAAACAGCAGAATATCGCAATTACTTTAATTTGAAAAAGCTGTTGGGTATGCATCTAAATGAGGCTGAAGCATCATAGTAACACTAAGTTATTAAGAAGCTAGTTTGACTTTGTGCTTGGATTTAAGTTCACAAGGCATCTTCACAGACAAGCCGAACTAGTGCGCAAGTGGCTAAATAAGTTAATGAATAGGGATGTATAGAATGCTTTTAGTGACACTACGATATCGTTTCACATCCGTGCAGCTTGTTTGTTAATGTAATTTTTTTCTCCTTCCTTTTCCTTGCCTAGCATTCCTTTTTTACTTTACACATTTATACGATCGTACTCGGTTCCTATTCTTTAGCCTAGTCAGAATGGTCCTGCACCCATCAGCCAATAGTTCGGTGCAGATCTGTAATTTTAGCTCATGCAAGTGTTAAAAATTTGCACATTTGTCGGCGCGTCTAATATATTTACAGACTATTTTGGATAGCAGTTTCAGCTTTCACAGTTTCTAGCGTCAGGATATCATAAAAATAGAACTTTTATTAAAAACTGTTAATCAGACTGCTTGTTTTTCAGTAAAGACGAAGTCATGCTTGAGATGAGTTATTTTTTTGAGCTGCGAACTGTAAACATTAGGTAAGCAATAAATTGAAATGCTCTCGATGCTTAATGCATCCTCCTTTGCTTTTCTCCGTCCTATTTGTCCAAACATCTATCTAATAGCAGAGCGTATTGTATTATGCTACGTTTAACACAGTCGCAAATCAAAGCCCAGGCTAAATTAAAGTACGCTATTTCGTGCTAAGCACTGTCAAGTTCTCCACAGTAATATCTTACTGGCTCCCTTCCTTCAATACCATCAGACACTTCTACCTCTATACGAGATTAATGAATTCGGCTAAATTTTCCTCGTCATTCATTCTTTTTAAGCTCATTCAGAGCACAGTTTTAATAAAGTCAACTTCCAAGTGATTTTTGTTCTACCTGGCAACGTTTGCCTATGACTCATACCCGTCAGCACTTCTACTGTCCGTTTGACAGTCTTTACTCATTCTCGCCTCATTGGAGCAGTTACATCAATCTCTTATTATCTATAAGTAGTATTCACGGTACAGGGGACCCAGTGATGTGCATGGCAAGATCAACTAATGATCTCACACCTTGCTAGCACATACTAATGTTGCTTTCGCCAAATCGGTGATAACACCATCAGATTCGCTACCTCCCCCTAGTTGCGCTGTAATTTGTGCAAACCATTTGTTGTATAACTTAAGAAAATGTGATCTTAAGGGGTACAATCATACGTTACTTAGCACGTGCTTGCTCTCATTTTAACCACATTTAAATGTGGGGGCAATAAATATAGATTCCTCTTGCCATCACTACTCAAAGAATCATTTTGTCGATGTACTGGAGACTAAATCGTAAGATTTAACAATACCAGTTTTGCCTTAGCCATGAATTTCGCTCGAATGAACGAATGTTTGTGTAAACTTGACTTGTTGTATTTGCAGTACCCAAAGGCACTAATTATTTACTTAAACTACCTACAAAATCATCTCAAGTTCCCTTGAATTTGTTGACGCATCCTCTAAAGTTGCTTGGAAATCAGGATTTGATAAAATGCCTAGCATTAGGCCAAAAAGGGCGTTAAATTGATAACAAATCTAAAACATTGAAACGCCAACGTTTCTGGGGAACAGCCTGTGCTGTGTCTCAGTAATAGGATCAATGGAGCAGGCACCATGGACTAATAACAAACAAAATTCGATATTTGGTTCGCTAGCGAAATCCTGCAATGATAAACGGAAAAAGTGACAAAGTCGACGACGACTGGATAAAAATGCAAATAGAGGGTCCCGAGTCAAGTAATGATGTGGCGAGTTGGCAATGAAGCAGAAACTTCTGAACGTCCTGACCTCAGCTGCGGCACGCATTTGTGTACTCAGTGAACCGAATGTATTACGGACACAATTCGAAATCTAGTGCAGACATTTATAGATGAAGTGGACGAAAGTGCTGCAATATTGCGCATTCACATCACGCCCTTACTCTTGGTATCGAATTCTTATTTCTAAATCAGAGATTATTATTGACAGTGACCGGACTACTGCGGGACATTAAGCTAATAGCTTTCGCACAAAATCTTTGTTCTTCCGTTGCATGTGAGAAATTATTGGAAGAGACAGAGTACCTAAGAGAAAGGAAGTAGAAGGAGATGGATTAACTTTAGTCAACAAAATCTCATCCTTTATGTTAAAAACTAAGTTAATAAGAGAGAACATAATTTGAAGAATGACATGAAGAGGCAAGCACTCCCAGTGAACTGGAATCACATGCCTGTGTAGCTCAAAGTTTAACCAAACACTTGACTACAGCTTCTCCACATTCTAATAACATTTTAGCAACTAAGCAAGCAGCGCCAGCTTATCCTTAAAGGATATATCCACAAAATCAAGTAAAACCGGTGGCCATGCGCTCAAAATTAGATGCGAATTTTATTTTTATTGATGCTTTTTCAAGCTGGCCAGTGTTGTTTGTAAAGCTGGGTCTCCACTAAGTCAACGAGAATTTGAGGTGGAAATGCAAAGATTCATAATGCGCAGGAAGGGCTGCGACATAAAAATAGATTTGTGCGCCATCGTCACGTGATTGCGGCATAAGTAGTGAGAGCATAGAAGATTTAGTAATTGGGTCGATTTTCATCATGTGACTGCAGATAAAGTGGCGAGAGCACAAAGTTTTTAGGTTGTGCCGGTTTTAATGATGTGCCTGCAGTTGATGTCCGAGAGCATAGAATTTGTAGTTATTATGTCGACTTACATCATGTGACTGCAATTGAATTGGCAGGAGCAGAGATTGTCGTTAGTGTATCAAGCTTCCCCACGTTCCTGCATGATGCAAGGTGCAAGGCGATACGCATCAGGTTAATTCTCCTCTCTCGCCACTTCAACTGCAATCGCATAATAGCAATTTACACACCAGAGTTAAATTCGCATTTCCTGTTCCCTTAACTGTATTTGCTTTGTGTCAGTCTGTACATCACGTGCAATTTCTCCTCCTACATCCCGATTCCTTAGTTCTAGTGCCACTAAGTAAATGCGTGGCTGTAACTTTAAATCGTGATAGTAAGTGGGGGTATTTATTCATAATCATGTTTACAAAAGCTCTCCTTTGTTCTGCAATAGATTATCTGCACCTATTGCTATGTGAATTTGATTTGCCAAACTCCAAAATTATTAGTTTAGTGGTGGCTTGCCATATTTGGCAAGATACTTATAGGAGACCTCCAGAAGGAATTACTGATACTTCATGGCAAGAAGGACAAGAAAGGGACTTTGCGCCTTGCCAAGTGCGCGACTATATTTTCATGACAAGGAGCGAAACTGGGAAGAACAAATTCAAGCGTAAATTAAACGCGAGAGAAGTCAGACTCGTTTGGCAACCACCCAGGCGCACACCGTTGCTTCTCCTATCCGAGACATTCAGTTGTAGGATCTTCGAGGTTCTTAATGGCCTCTCTGATAGCACCTACAATGGGAAGTTGAACACCGCAACTAAGAAAAAAGCAACCCTATTACCCCTTGTAAACGATTAATGGATCGCATGTTGCTCCTCACTGATAATTGAAGGTGGTGGAAACAGATGCCAAGACTGGCTTTGTGATTTCCAGACAATGCCCTTTGGACTCCGTAATGTTGCAGCTGACTTCCAACGTTTGATGCAGATAGCACTAGTTAGACTTTCAGTGTACGACATACTCTGCCTCGATAACATCTAAGAGCAGAGTCAAACTTGAATAGTGCCAAATCGTCTGCGAGGTGCAGGGCTAGCCTTAAAACCAAAGAAGTGCCATTTTTTCTACCAACTCGTAAACTTCTCATGGCAAACAGTTCCATTAATGAATATATTGTTCGCCAGAATCCGTAATAAGCGCGTAGATTTGACGAGTTACTGCATTTGCCCTGCTAAAGTCTGCTAGAATTGCCATCCTCCGCACAAAGCGACCGCAAAGCGGGCGATAAGAGAATTTGCAGTGGGGGTACGAGCATGACGAGGTGTATAATGGGCCAAAGCGAAGAATCTACTCCGCACCGATCCATGCCTTACCTAACTTTGAGGCCAACGCACTACCTTTGTAATGGGTACAGACGCCAGTGATATAGCCGTGGGTGATGTACCTTTCCAAGGGGACAAATAAGGAAGAAAGACGGTATTTGCCTACACAAGGTTGATGCTCAGCTAAATAGTTGAGGCAGAAATGCACAACAGAACGCAAGCTACCTATATCCCTACCAATATCCGTACCATTGATTAAAGGGCGGCGTTACGATGATTTGATATATGTGCTAAAATTTTGGCCTGGAGTGCTACTTGCTCTTCATTGGGTTTTTCAGTTCATTTTAGGTGACAGTAAGATAGAGTTCACAAACGGCAGAAATATCGGAGAGCATTTTACTAGAAGTGCAGAGCTTGATAACACTTGCCAGATTAGAAAAGTGGTAGTCCATGCCGAATTATCTTTAAGAGCGGTTCTCACTTAGATGGTGGGCCAGTCAGAATAACAAACGCTAGCTTTGGTCAAGACAACTATTATTTGGCAGTATTATTGACAGAGTAGTTAACGCTGCCCCTGGGGACATCCTTCTGAATGGCATTCATCTTTCACTTCCACCGGCATACCTTACCGAGACATTCCTACAAGCCCAGTAGAGCCTACCTACAAATAGGCGATTCCTCCTCGTATCATTAAAAGGCTGCAAGAAAGACGATTGATTATTAATTTCACCTTTTTTATTTTGTGAGTTTTCAACCGCTCACTTTCGACACTTCATTTTTGTCACCTTTTGTCCATATTCTTTCCCCATATTAGGGCAGACATCTCGTGGTAGATCACAGATGTCTCTTGATGGCTAAAAGGCGTTCAGCTGAAGGGGCAACATCCGGAAAAGAAAACCAAAGACAGGTCCTTTTGATAATGCGGAGCAATTTAAAGCACATAAGAATCGGCTTAGCTCTAGGATGCTGCAGGACGCATTAAGCATTCAATATGCAGTCATTGCTGTCAGATGTTTACTGTTATGATCTCCAACAAATCCCTCCTAAAGTATCATTTCTCATAACTCTTTCTTGCATTGACTACTGAGCCTCAATCCAGTAATAAGCACTCCAATTTTAATTTGCACAGATTATTTGCATTCTTGTTATGGTGAAGAAAAGCGATACAGTGCATGACTATGCCTAGACTTTTGTTCAGCAAAGGCTTGTACGCACATGGCTTAGATTGGTCGAGTAGAGTCATCGTAGCAGAAGGGGAAGTCGGAACGAATCGAGGATGCTAAAACTTATCAGCCCACAAGCATTTGGTGGTGGCTGGTGCTCCAGCATCAGCATATTTTTTGAGACGTTACGAGCAACTGGATCGTTTATAGTGTGGACGGGTGTTGATGTTGATGTTGATGGCCTATCTATCGCAACAAACTTGACAATCGACAACAAACGCAGGTCCGGGTTCGGATTTTAGCCGAGGCCACATTCTGTCTTCAGTGTGTAGTACGCACTGTCCTCCATGCAATACATCACGCGGTAAGATCCTCTTCAGTTTAGATAAGGTGAGTGCAACGCCCTCTCTTGCGAGTGGTGAGGTTGAGGTAATATTGCAATGTAGGGCGTTATGGATTCGTTTGATAAGACACGATAAAAAAAGAATGAGCACAGTGTGGGGTAGTGACAGAGGTAGATAACGTGAACATTGTGCTGCTAAAGCCGTACAGAAGCCGCGATTAGTTTTATTTGGGATAAATAGAGGAGGTTTAGGCCGATTTCATGCTTGAACTCGTCTCTGGCTACCAACAAGCCAGTCCTGCCAAGCAAGTCTCATCTAAGCAATTAGATTATAGAAGTGCGGGCTCAAAAATAGCGGTTAATTAAAATGACAGCATCATTAATCGTGTACCGTATAAAACCTGTCCATCTGACATTACTGATGGGACTAAGATCTACTTTTAGCAGGTAGTGTCCGTCTTTGCACAGCGCGGTTTCGGAATTGGTGATTACCACAGACATCCTTGCTCATACGCGAATCTGCAATGACCGGAATTGAAAATCATGGCTCCTTTATTTCGTGACAATACTTCGTAAATTAGCACAACTTCCCAGCGATTGAGATTCACTGTGAACATCTATTACGTTACTAATGTTTTAAGCAAATTATGCGACCTATGCTCCTCTGCGTTTTAATTATGTGAAAGGCCGAAAACAGATTTAGCTAACGCCTTTGCTTCGTATTATACGTACTGTGGGCTCTATTACAGAGCATTACGCATCTCATTTTCATCTCCACTAAAATAAATACCTGCAAATGTAGAATTTGCTTTGCTCAATTCAGGATCATCAACTTGTGCAGAGCACATAGTTTTAAGAGCAACAAGGCAGGTACCTTTTTAGTTTTAAGCTGCACATTCATTTTCGTTTTAGCGGAACTGAGTGGAGTGTGTGTAACTTAATAAATGACGTAGATTTATGGAAATTTCAAATTTGGTGGCTGATTAATGAACTGTATTAAGCATACCGACCATTGCTTTGACCCGAATGACACCAGCTTGTCTGCCTATGGATTAAATTAAGCCGATCTCGGTTTGCTTTTAGCCGTTGTGCTACACCATCTCATTAGCTAAAAGCACGAGTTTAGCACCGCATTTTGCATATTTCGTCTTTCCGTCAACTTGAATGAACATTGTCCAGTTTGCTCATTGATGTGCAGAATCTTTGGGATGGTCTTAGGGATCAAAAAGGTAAAGACACGTGCAAAATCTCCCCTTCATTCCTGTCAAATATCCTTTTGCAAAATCACCTTCTTTTGAACTTAAAAATGACTTTAAATCACAATGCGTGTTGTGTGTGCTCTGAGTCAACTACTGGATTTGAGGAATGTAGCAGTCACTTTATTGCAACACACATTTGTGAGTTTGCGTCTGTTTAATTTAAATTATATCTGGTGTGCTCTGACTTTCTACAATGCTCTTAACATTTTCCGCGAACAACTCACAACTAAATGCTTTATTGTACCATGCTGCATTCCAAATAACAGGGGATTCAAAAATACGTCTTTACTGCACCGTATATGACACAGGATTTTTGACGCTGGAGGACATGCAAGAACATGTGCGTTCACGTCATTTATACAAGTAGTTCCTCGTCCACCGGGTGCATTTCCACTTTGCAGACTTGCACGACGTTTTGTTTCGGTACAATGCGGCAATAGACTATCACGCCAGCAAGATTTGTGAGTTCCCTGTATGTTTTATGCCATTTCCATGCTTTTGCATTTTAAATGCTGACCTCAAAGGGTAAGGACATCCGCTGCGCTGGAACAAAACAAGCACTGATAAAGCGAGGCTCTGCTTGTGCATGATTAATAGAGGGCTGTTTGTTGGGATGGTAAGGAAAACGTTGTGCCTTATGGCGCTGCACCGCGTCAGATCGCATCGGTACGTTTGAGACTCATGGACAGCTGCATGCTGATGTCAAATCAACGCTTGTACGCACTTTTGCGTGCAACCAAATTTAAATGGATTGTAACTTAAATTACGAGAGTTATAATCATGAATTAATTTGCCTGTGATATAGGACCCACCAACGAGCTGCTTCAACTCACCCCTACGGGTATGCACCTTGCTATGTGCTACAAAAACAAAAGGGTTTCCAATGCCAAAAGAGGGTTGCGCATTTGTCGCCGGCTTCTATCCCAAACACTGTTACTGGTGTATAACATTTCACAATCAAACCTAAAAAAAACAGAAATGAGCCAAGAATTGAGTAACAATAGAGTAAACACAGCGCAGACGACACAGATGTCGTTGCATTCATAGCTTCATTTAACTTTTAGGTGGTGCTTGGGAAAAAGCTGCCAGTTTTACGGGATTTTACTCAGGAAGTAAGCGCAGTTGCATATTAAAACGAAGTTGGACATTTGTCCTTTAGCAAAAGGGAGTCTTTCTGCAAAGAAATTATCAGGCACTTGGATTAATACACGATTTGTACTATTTATGTTTGTTGTCGAATCTTTCCGTCATCTTTAGTCTTACACTGCTAAATGCGGAATCGAAATAAGAAACAACCGAAGTGATAGCTATATGGTTTATTGACGTCTGTGAGGTCATTACGGGACTGTTCACCGAAAAAGAGAGCTTTTAAGATAATTTACAGCAGTTAAATCCGAATATTGTGGCTGTCATATTTGCGTGATGCTGTCTCTGAAAGAATTTCAAGCAGCTATTTCATTAACGAGGCAAAAATTGGCATTGGATCACTTGCAGTGTCGCCCGATACTTATGAACAAGCATGCAGAAGAGAAGGATAGCAAATTGGATGCAGAGACTGAACAGAGGCATCAGAGGTGATTGCTGACCACGAGAATAATTGTGGAATAAAACCAGCTGCCGAGAAACGTGCAAGATGAAATGCAGCATAAGGATAGAAAGGAGAATAGCCAAAATATTAAATCAGGCTGATGAAAAACGAGAAGCCGCTATAATGGGAAACCGATTTGCAGATTTATTGACTTCATACACTTGATCGGGAAAGGAGCAGTGCGAAATTGTGGCGCTGGCAATTAAAGGGCTTACATTTTTCATATTATTGGTGTTTAGCTCTTGCACTGGTAAATTCTCCCTGTGTAATAATTGCAATCGGAGCTGATTCAGCAACCCGAGTTGTGATGTCAGTTGCTGCTTGTATGTCAGTGTTTGCCTTACTTAGGTACAGTTTAAATCCTGTACATTTACACAAATGATCCATTACCATTTTAGCAAATAAGATTGCTAACACCGGGCATTATAGGCTGCAGAGATCGAGAAGCTGCGATTACCATGTTGCACGAAGGCATTGACATATGTCAGGAGGCGAGATGGTATTTTACACCCAGATCTCAAGCGCAATCCAAAGCCTTTACGATTTGAATGGTTTGGGCTGACAGAGTCAGGACTCCTTATTCTAACCCGACTTCGTTCTGGTGGCATACGAGCTGGTACACTAAAATTACAGCCATTATGTTAAAACGCCATCAACCGTAGCATTGTTTTCACATCCGAGAGTCAATAATGCTTGACAATAATGCCACACTCACCGACTTCTCCAACAGCTGGCCCTGAATATAGCGGCTTTCCTCCCAGCAATCGCCGTAGAGATTGGCATTCCCTGCCAACCGTGCTTCCATCCAACCTCTGGCAAATGCAAAGGCACCTCCTAACGATTGCTTTACAACGTGATAAGCTAGTCAACTGCCTGTCAAAGGCAAACGACAGAATCAGGGGGTGAAAGACTCATAATAAGCGGTGAAAGATATGCATCCCCAGGGGGCTTGCAGAGAGACTGAGAAAAGGGGAGGGTGAGTAGAACTGATCAACTTTAAAAGCCGGCGTTGAAGAGATTTGCACTTTGCTTCACTAATGTGTCTTTTGGTTTGGTTAGCAGTGGTGATAAAATTCGTCTCCAAAATAAGGTAGCTACTAACACTCGCGGTGTCTACTAAGAGCTAGTTTTCTTATTCTCTTCTACTTAGATAATGCAGCGCTGACCCTTCCTTTGCCAAGTAACGTAACGCGTGGTAGCGGGGAAGTAGAACTGATCTTATAGAATCAGTGCATAAAAATATATGCCTTACATTATTCATTTAGCTCCCTATGCTGACAATGAGCATTGGGAAGATGAGGGGAAGCAGGAAATATTTTGAAAAACCTAACCTGCTATTCTTGATAAGAATCTGAGAGCCTAAAATTTGCCTCTTTTATGCCGATAGATGAAAACCGCCCCACCATTCCTTTTAATTATGTGCCCAATATTAGAAAATGCGTGTCGTTAACCGGAGCCGGGTAGATGGTTCTTGGAACTTGTCCTCTTGTACGGCGCCAATAGTGTTCCGCCTAAGCTTAACCTTGCAGCAAAGAATCCTTAGCGTTGCAAAACCTTGCGCTCACCTGCTCAGTAGGCATGGTGAAGTCAAATGAGGAGCTAAGGCAAGACTTAAAATGTCGATCCCTCTACAATCATTGCGGAGTATCAAAAACTCCCTGAGTGGGAAACGATTGCGTTTAGCTATACGTACTTTTAATCAACCCTTCAACTATAAAACATGGCTTAGTATTTTGGCTTCTTTTATCATAAAAAGCAGCTTATTAAAGTCAGGTTTTTCCACAATGAATTGCACATTTATTCTGGCATGCATTTTTGACCTTATCTTTTAGAGGATGATGCAGGCTGATAAGATGAAGAAACGAAAGGAAGTCGCGCTGCAAAAGGAGATAAAGAGGAGTGAATCAAAAGTCAGAGGGTGAAATTAAAAGCGTTAGGCAGAAGAAGGATGGAAATAGTTAGCTAAGGTAAGGGATGCAACGTCAACTGCCTATCCACTTATAGGCGATTTGTCATATAGGCTTAAGAACTCTATCCCTACACAGGTCTTTGACCAGATCGTTTACTTCTTTTGGCAGACAAGAAAGAATTAGTTAGGTTAATCATCAAATAAGTCTACATCTGCTGGGATCGATCTGCATTGTAAAGGGCTTAGTCATTGCCTTAGACCATGCCAGTAAATGAACATATTTTAACCCTTAGGTGCATACACTTTTGCCTTCGCGTCTATCGTTCTTCACAACGAATGGATTGATTTATTAAGACAACTTCTTATTTGTGGCATCTAAGCAAGTACGATGATTATGGTCACGCCAGCTGAGAGAACACTTTCTCCTCCAAATAAGTACTAACACAGCCTAATTAACGTCTTTCATTAAAGAGATTGCGCCGCCTAAAGAACATTACTAGTTACATCATCCATGGGACAAGATGAATCCAGGTGACAGAATTCACCTCACCATTAGAATGCTCGTTCACACGGCACAGTTCAACCTCACGGTTCATCACGGCGAATTACGCTCGAGTAAGATGCATCAAGTATCGCTCACAAAGATGGGAATAGGCACTAGCAAAATCAAAGGTCTATCGATGATGGCAGACGGTGATGAAAAATACGGAGGAAGTTTAAAAATACGTGTGCATGAGTGCACCTCCTCGATGAAAAGACTCAGTGAAGACGGATCTCTTGAACACAGATCTTGAGTTGAGGGATTTGTGCTTCCTCTTGATCTTCGTTTTTTTGTTTAGTATGCCATAAGTGCAGGCATTGTACACCCCCGCATATTTTGTCTACTCCTTCCGAGGAAAATGACGCCAAAGTAGGAGATAAGTATAGAATCTTATGCACTTGGAACTAATTCATTTGTAATAACGACATTTTGTCGGACATTTGACCAAAAGATGTCACATTCGCCTAGGATAATATTTTGAGTTGTGAACGTATTGCGCAGACATTGACTCGAATTAGGCAATAGATAAGCGGTTTGTGCTAACAGTTGATTGTGTATTTGGCGAGTGATCAAAAGTTAGTAGCATTGATGAGGAAGAAGTAAGCAAATAAAATGTATTCTTTTAGATTGCTAGGTGACTAGGCACGATAAGTATAAATGCCCGAAAAATCCAAGCGTGTACGATGTTTTAGAATCACGGGCAGACACAGCATACAGAAGGCATCCTGTCCAAATAGTTTTTAGGCGAATACAAATTCGGTCCCTTATTTGCGCATATTAATAGACGTTCTAAAGCTATTCATGCTGCAGTCACTTTTATAAATGAGGCTATGCAAACCTGTGCTGTTGAAATTTGCCAGATGTTAAACGCCAAAGTCTACTGCCACTTAGTAAGTAGCCTTTTTCAATTTTCACACCAAATTCTGATTTTAGCGCTACTCTTCCACGTTAGCTGAATTTAATGCGAGCGGACCTCTTTAAATTAACACAATGACTGAGTTCAATGCTCAGCATCATGCGGAAATTGACCTCAGCATTATTGGCGTTTGACAGTTTGATTGTGCGGGTGCGATATTAACGCAAAACTACACACTTCTTTCAGCATGCCACATGATTGCAATGAGAATAACACTTTCGTCAATGATGATAAGCCATGAAAAGTTAGATAATGAGTTGGCGGCTGGCAATAAATCACGCGCTACAACGAATGCTCCGCGCATTGGCTTCCGTGATTCTTTCTTATGCGTCTCAGTCACCACAACACAACTCCTCATGTCCACATTGTCACCGCTCCCACTTCACTCATAACACCTTTGGTGCGCTTATAGCACAACTACTTTTCCTTCCGTTATCGCCATCAACTTACAAATCTTTGCTGACTTCCATAAACCTGTATTTAATGTCATCAAGCCGACACGAACATAAACAACTACCCCTAAGAGGCATTAATTTAATATTTATTCTTCGCCAAATACCTCCTTTTCACGTTTCGCTGGTTCAATCGAACCGCACAGCAAAGAGGTACCCATCTGACTGAGAGCTTAGCAAAGAAAAGCTATATTTCTTATTGCACTGAAAGATGCACTAGCAATTTACTTTGATGCAGGAGACCCTTCGTCACGTAATATTTGGGAACTACGATAGTTTTGGCAAGCCTGTTGTGCCTGTTGTGCCATACAATGCTCGAGAATCCGAATAATGTCTCTGATGAAAGCGCAACCATATCAAATCGCCAGTGTGATTTTGCAAAGACTACAATCTCACAATCATTGAAATCGTAGGTCAACGCAAAAATTCATATCAAAGCTAATTGATAGCAACCTGAACATAAAGAAATGAACCTTAGAACAATCTGATGCAATTTGTCACACAGATGGGGACCATTAGTTTGAAGATTATCTAGTGTGGAAAGCATAGTAGAATTTGAGAACCTAACGAACTAAACTCTGACGTGCAACTCTAAGGGAATGCTAAACACGTTTCACCTCATCGTTATATTAGGGTATAGCTCGGAGTGTCATCAATTTTAGAAATTGAGCTATAATGATTTTAAAGGACTTGCAAATGAGGATTCCGACTTAATTGAAATCAATTTATGAGTGCACAAACGGCAAAGTACTGCAGTAAAAGGGCGGCAAGATGATAGGAGCCAATACTTCATGGTTTCTGGAAAAGTGCATGGTTATTTTCTCAATTACTTAGTCCATGTTTGTTCAAGGGACATTTCAATTGGGCAGACAGTTATCTTTCGCTATTTAGTAAGATAGCGGACCTTAGTAATTTCAAGCCCATGGACCTCAACCCTGCATAATATTGGCTTGTGCTTTACAACAAAACAGGCCCTACGTCTATTTGGCCGTTTCGCTACTGATAGGTTAGTAAGCAGATGAAGAAAGAAATCTATGAAGCCTTTGCAAGTGGATCAGTTCGGGTGTTTCGGAAAATGAGAAAAGTGTTACTCTTCCAATTTACTAACTTTTAAGAATCGCTTACTGCCGATCAGCCCCTCTATGGAAGAATTCAAGCCATACTCATATTCGAACTTTTTCTGCAGTGCCAAACAGCAAACGCTGTGTAGCGATGCAAGTGGGAGTCAGATTTTCATCAATTGGTGCGCTGGAACAACTCACTAGTGAACGTAGTCTGCTGATTGGAATGTGGCGATATGACAAAGTGTCCTCAAGGACAGCGGTTAATACTCTTAATCTTCCACATGTTTTGAGCTGCGTTTCCTTCTTCGCGTCTTATAGAGCAAAGTAAAGTTGGATTTTTCACCCATCCTCATTATTGAGTTGATAGAAACTTTGTTAGCAGTCTGCACAAGGAAAGGAACCTGGGGATTAATGTTTCAAACTTTTGTCATTGGGTGGTTTGAGCTAATACGCAGAATAATGCCGACTCGGACCTAAAATTATGCACTAAGATATAAAATGAAAGTCTCAGCCTAATCTGGATGCCAAGAATAATAGTACGGATTATGGTGAGGGATGTGCACAAGTTGGCGCACATATTAGCAGAAATAGTTCAAGGTAGATGGGTGTGCAGAAGGAAAACGCAAACAGAAATTGCAGACGTTATAACCCTAGCTGGAAGTCCTCTAAAAGGTTGCTGCTGCCTGACGCGGAGCGACATGTAAGGCAGCACAAACGCGAGATTTCGAAGGCGCAATTTTAAGTACCGAAGTGGTTACCTAGTCCGGAGTTGCACAGCTTCACAATTCAATGTGCACAAGCACCACTAACGCTTTATGTCCTAGTGTATGCGCAAATGGTGACGCAATGACAAAGTGCGATGGGAAACAAAAAATTTATCCGGTGAGAGCCACAAACGTACCAAATACGTTGTCTGGTGTGTACGCGTACACCGTGTGTGTATGCATTGTTCACAGTTTTGATTTCAAACGAGCAAATTTATAAGGTTGTTCATGTGACAATTCGAGCATTTTGTTCCACAATTTTTATTGGGATTTAAGGGAATACCATACCTCTGCATCCGTGAGACACACCACAGAGCGGCGCTACCTCCTCATTCACAAAAACACATGCTTGCCGCATGTCGTGGGCGGAATTGGTTCTAACAGTGTGTGGTATCCGACGCAACTTTTACGCACTTCTGCCTCGCCCACTCATGTAAACAGTGGTTTACGAAAGCTAAACAAACAATCGACTGAGAATATAAATGTGCGACAGAGGCGGCAGAGCCTACGTTCGTACGCAGTTACCGTTAGCACTACGAAAATACAGCATGCGATCACATTCGGGTTTGGTCTGCCTTCTTCTCCTCTTTGCATTCGCCTTACACCACGTCTCTGCTGCCGTGGTGCCGGGTGGGGAGGCTGTGCGCAAATTAGAGGAGGACCTCTTCGAGGTGTCTGACACCCTAAAGAGTGAGGAAGCGACCGAGGCGTGGGAGGAAGAGGAGTTGCTTGAGGAACCTGATAAAGCTGACGAGCGAGTTGATGTCCTTGCGCCGGCTGGATGGGGTAGCATCCGACGAAGGATCGGTGGCGCTTTTAGAAGAATTGGTGATGGAATTCGAAGAGTCTTCAGAGGGCCCTGGAAAATCTGCGTGCCTACATGTCCGAAGGGTGGCAGAAGACCAGGTCCGTGGAGTGCCTAATTGTCTGCGAACAGCCTGCATCTGCGGCAATGTGATTGGATTTTGCTAACAACTTCCCTAACCTGATTGAATCAGATTTGCTGGTGTACACCGATGAATTACTAAGACGTTTATAAGCACCTATGAATGACTCTTTTTATATCTATACATGGCGATCCCGTTTGATGAACTGGTTGTAAATTTAGGTTTGAGTCAGTCTGCGAGGAAAGCCAATTTAATCGACTGCAACGACTCATGCATTCAATACTTATGTGTCTGCATGAAGCGTAAAGACTTGACTACCATCGAAAGCTATTGCAGCCTCCCGAGGTTTCCTTGAAGCCAAAAGAAGGCAGAATACTAAAGTGGAATATATATATTCAACAGACAGAAGGAAATGAGCTTCTGGCATAGCCCGGACACCGCCAACATGGCCACCTCTGTGACCCTGACCAAGACCGACAGTCCAAAAAAACAAGGCATTACTGTAGTACTTTGCTTGTTTGTACTACCGGTTTTTGGTCAGGATCACAATGGTAGTCATTTTGCTCTAGCTGCCTAGGCTGGTCTCCGGGACATGCCAGCGACTTACTTCCCTCTGTTTGTTGAATATATATATTCTGCCCTGGCATTCCGCCTTCTCTTGCCTTTGAGGGAGTCTCGGGACGCTACAATCACACTATAGCTAGACATTCAATATTATAGGCGAGTGTATCCAATATTGAGTTATTATTGCCATTTAGTAATGCTGGCAAAGGTTTAGGCAAAAGGTCGCCTGCAATATGTTGTTTTGTTAATGATATATAATGCAAGGCACAATGATGATGTAAAATAAGGGATTCGCTGCAAGACCTAAAGTGAAATTTAAATTTAGGAAAAGTGAGAAATTAACACTCTTGCCGCATTCCATCTAAAGATATAACTGAGCTTTCAAGCAACTAAAGCATATAAACTCACGCATAGGATTGTTGGTAGATTTACAATAAAAATTAAATTACTTAAACAAGTGAAACATATGTGTTGAACCAACTGCTACATGTATAATTTAAATGAAGGCAGGAATTAAAATGCATGGTTTAACGAAGATACCATATTTTGTGATTGCTTAAATCCGGACAAAGTCCTTGAATTGGCCAACCTGCCAATTATTTTCAAGGTCACTGGCGGTAACATTGTTTCTTCCGATAAATTGTTGGACTAATCGCCGTAGTTGAAGCGGCAAAATTTCAACAGAAGGGGCTCTATTCTCCAAGGAAGGGCAATTAATAAAAACCACTGGGCACTACTTCGTGAGATGACTTCACAGGCCCTAAAGTTCTACAGAAACGTGTGTGGATTTACGAAAATATATTTTGAATAGCAGGGAGCCATTACTTCGCTGATAACTCAGGTTAGAGTAGATTGCATTTTATGGCTTCTTACTGTGTCACTTATGCACAAATAAATAATGATAACCATTCACTAGACAAATCGAATTAACTGTTAATTCTCAATATTTCCAGCATTGACACACGGATAAGGATGCTGTACCAGAATTGCTTTAGTACCAATCTGCACATTACTTCGAGCATTTGAAGTAAACTCGAACAAGAAAAGCGTTGATTCCACTCGCATTCAAAATAATATAGAACACATTTAAAGGTAAAACTCATATTTAAAGAAAATTAGCTTTGTATTTTAATGGTCTGGAGCATTTTGAGTAGGCTGCAAAAGCAAAAACTATCGTTAGCATATCTCAATGTCAAATTAACTTTGCAGCCACCTTATCATGAGACGCGGATCTCTAGCACAATTCAACCAGTAAGATAATAAACATTTTTTACCTCCTTGAGCGTCATTTGCAGTTTGACACAACTTCTGATAAAGCGACTTCGAAACTAGTAAAGGCAGAGGTAATGATGTTGAGCGTCGGTGTCCGTGGTGAAGTGAGCCTCCTTAGGAGTTCTAAACAGAATCAGCGTTTGCGACTAACATAGTCACAGTCACCCGTAGTGCTTCGAGATTCGGCGGAGTACATTCGCCCGAGTATGATGCACATCTTTGCACATAACTTTGGTGCACCAATAAAGTGATCTCTTGACTTGCACTTATATGCACACCGTGAAATCAATGATTATCATACTGCTTGAAGTCAATGCGCTAAGTAGTCTAGTGAGGATGCCTGCCCTATAAGGATGCACGTTGTCATACAGTCCTATCATTCCCGTATTTGGTTGGAGTTTGCGTGTCCTCCGGCTTAACTGCCATCTTCGCTAAACTTTACCGATATTGATTTTACTGACCACCTCCGCCAAGCACTGCACTTTGGCACAATTTTAGATCCCATTGCGACTCACATTGCAGGAGTGCATGGCTTTAGCTCACACAACCTCATGTCACGCATTTGTGCTGTAACAGCTATTCTGCAGCCGCATATTTGGGTGCATGTGAAAGCGGTGCAAGAGGAGCATTAAGATTATTTGACATGAGTCTAGAAGCATAAGGCTCAGCAAATGGATCCCTAAGTTCGATGCAACGTGCAACAGCGGGTTTGCGGCGTCAGCACCTACTGAAGCACGGCAGACGTAGCAATTAGATAGGCACCTCAGCAGTTGTATGCGTCTCTAGGTTACTTTTCAGCGTTTTATGACTAATACATAAAATGCTACAGTAGCCAAAATTGAGTCTCAATTCGTCCGGTAGTACTTTTCCTTCCCTAGGCTTGGCCATAGTGGATAAGTACAATCTTTATCGCCTCTCCTTTTCTTTATAATGAAATCTCACGGTCCTCCTTTGTTTACTTCTAAAACCGAAATTACACCCAAGACTCAGAGTGAACTGCAGGATTGGTCATCACAGAGGTCCTTGATGCTTTCGCAGTTAGGAACCAATCACCTTCCGCATATTTCACACCCTATAGCATCACTGTATGATTGGATAGAGATTTTCCTTAAATTAAGCCTTTCCTTTTGGCGTTCTTTTAATAAGAATTGTGTAAAACTTTACCGTCGATGACCGCTAATTGGGTGCGTGGATGAGTTGGCCTCTAGGGTGTGGCAGTGGGCAAAACCACTTAACACATATCAACTGGCGGTCAACGCCACTGGTAACTGTGCAGACACATCCATTTCTGGAGAATCACGAAAGGGGAGCAGCGCGGCCCAAGATATTTGTGGAACTTGCGTCATTTAACGCAGCACCGCAAACTGCGCACACTTGTGTGCCAGAGGAGCTGGAGTCAGACTGACCAAAGCATGCCGCCTCAGTCGCCGCCATTAAAGCTGCTTCAATGGTCACAGAAGTAGCCTCAGAGAATGTGTAACAGAGCCTTAACGCGCTAAGATCATCACAGCAGAATTTAAGGTAGAAGGAACGATTTCCTGATATTACTGGACGCCGTCCTATGTCCCCTATTTTTGTAAGCTCTTGTCGCTCTCCTACGTACCCATTCATCATGCCAAACACAGCCACTTCATACCATTTCAGCCCTTTCTGCATGGTCATCATTACTTCTCGTTCATAGTTCTAGTAGCTTCGTTCATCCAAAGTTTTACATTCATGTATTGTTTACGGCTTCGTTTGCCAACTCAATTATTTGGTCTATCTGCTCGATAATTTTTATTATTTATTTAATTCTTCTGATCCAACAAGCTTACGTGTTTTGTTTTAAATTTTCTGACAAAACTCTTAGATTAATTGCGTGCTTTGAGATTGCCTTAAGTTCTCCAAGCGCAGAGGTGTTAGTTAAGAGAGGTGTTGTTAAAAGCAGTCTGCTTAAGCCGAATAATTGATTCTCATGACCATACATAACACAAAGCCATCCCCTTCGTGAATTAGTACCATGTTCCCTGATTGCGGTCCTGGTAAGATGAAGTGTCAAATGACAAGAGGTCACTGGTCTGAAAAATTGACCCTCTCCTTTATGCAGACATCAATGTGTCATATGTTGTGCCCATCGTTTTATGCAGCTTCATCAAGTTCTAATGCGGTAGCAGAGTAGGGTCATGCACACAGACACAGAGTCAGTTAAGCTTGACCAAAATTCATGCAACATGGCATGGTTGCACCATGTGTAAGATGTGGTAATAGATGCAAAAATGTGGATTTGGCCTAGGTGATGACAGAGTCTGTGCAAGATCATTTGTATCACTTCGCGTTTGTAAGTTAAAAGCAGGGTAAGACGCTGAGAAGACAGCGCTATCTCCTACATCCAACGTTGATGCAATGAAAGGGCTTGTTTACGGGACATTTGATCTTAACTATGTGTGTTGGGTGGGCTTTTGGGCAACCAGGAAAGAAGATAATTTTATCAGTTCATCACGTAGCCTGATTTATGCTACACAGTCAACGCATAAGAAACGTGCACACATTGGAACCTACGACCATTTAGCTTCCTGCAAAGCAGGTGCATTTCGATGGGAAGGACACAGAAGCGCGGCCCAACGGCTTCTCCCACGCGCGCCGTCATGGCTACGTATCGCTTTCAACGAGTCAGTAAGGAAAGTGCTTGCAGCTGGTTGGCTCACACAAAGACACGTGCTGCGATGGCGTTTGGATTTAGTAGCGCTTATTTAGCACCTAACTGTTGTGTCAATGTGGGGTTTGGAATGCAGTCACCTTGATTTGCCGCAACTAAGTTCATTTGTCGAGAAAGTCATCTGCTGATTTTCAAGGCACTTCCCACAAAATGAGGTGGTGGGATCACGTCATATGCAGTAGATGTTCACGCGAAATAATGCCAAAATCCACAGATCTTTCTCAAATTTCGACCGCTTTTGGAAGAGAAATTGAAGTGGCATCTCTAAAAGAGCGCGCACTAACGGAGGGTGATAAAGCTGTCAATGGTAATGCAAGCCAAAGATAACCAAATTGAAGAAAATCAGGGCTTATTTGGGCAGTAAGTAAGGGACATGTTGCGCAGTTACCAACCAAGAGATGCCAATAATTTTCCTTTTCAAAATGAGTTTATGCCCCTGTTAATGTATTTTTTAAAGTTTTGGTCAGCATTAAAGCTTGCAAAGGGATCGCGGTGGATTTTAAATGTAAAATTCGATCAATGAAAAATTTTTGCTCTCAAATATCCAAGATTTGTCAGAGCAGCACGAGTAATAGCATAGAGCCCATCATTATTATGTCAAGATTAAATTCAAATGGCTGCATGACCAGCTTTACGCTATTGTATCATGTACACATAAAAGAAATGGCAATGCATTTATCTGGCCCTATGGACGACGCAGGCCAGCGCAATCGACAAAGCCGCAAAAATCACCAGCAAACTGACCATCTGTTTCGGATTTGCATTTGCAGCAAACGACGCGACTATATTGTATCCCTTTTTATTAAATAATAAGAACCCGGTGTTCAAAGCATGATATGCCTTTGATTCTTTCACCTGTATGACTATCGGACCGACCGCAAGTGCAAGGCAGTGCCTCGAAGAGACGATTTTTAGTTGTCATTGCTGCGTTGAATTTAATGCTTATGTTATACTAGATTCAACATATTCTGGGTGCGCTCATTCGTCACAATTTTACAGTCATCCGCGTCTCTTCTCTTCTTCAAATTAAGATGCACAATTAATCATATAGTATCAGAAAAATAGATTTGAAAGGAAGGTTTTGCGCATTTAGCCCACCATAAGAAAGCCTTTGCATCATTAATTTAATTTTGACAACAACCGGTTATTTGTAATTCCCCAAGTAAATGGACTGAACACACAGACCATAAAATTATCGCCTTAGTTGGTAGGGTAAACGCTTACATGTGGTGCTATTCGATTTTTACTCTAAGTTGCGGCAATCGTATACATAGGTAGATGGTGAGACGGATTTGTGCAGTGAGGCAAGTTAACTGCGTCACTACGTCCACGTGTGACCGGTTGGTGGGATTATTTAATGCTTGTGACCTGAGACCAAAATCAAAGGATGCGACGAGCTTTCTTTATTGGAACTTTGCTAGGGTACTTATCATGGCCGATAAATAGGTGTGACACAAGTCGTAACTTCAGGGAAAGGATTATTGGGCATAAGCCACAAGTTGGTGCGAAATGAGCTACCGTGGGTGGTGAAATCACTGATATGATTACAAGCACTAATTTTTGGTAAATTTTTATGTATTCTACAGCCACGTCTCTAAGGATGTGAGTACACACTTACTAGCTCTCTAGCCCGACACAAACACTGCTACAAAAAGATCCGGGGCTTGCATGCATTTAAATATGGGCACTAATATTAAACTTTCTGTAGTTCATGTAGGCACTAGTACCACTGGTTGTTGCATGAAAAAGCATTGCTTAGGGAAGGACAAGACTTTTGTTTTTCTAAGGACAGATTCATGGGCAAGCTAGCACATCTATCGATATTTCAATGTCGGAACAAATCGACAAGTAGGGTTATTTTTATGCCACCCCCAGGTTTTGTCCATTTGTAAGTGTGAGCTTGAATTTTCCAACTAAAGTCACCCAACACGCATTTGGAACAGTTGCATTTTTAAGCTCATTATCGTACAGCACGGACTAATTCAATTGACCCTGATCCGAGTTGGAATGCTTGCTTCCTCTAGAAAGTAGATGAAATGGCCCAAAAGACAAGCAAATGAGTTGCAAATGTACTAACAGCAGAATGTTATTTCCCCACATTTTAATCATGATTTACGTAAGCACGACGTACTGACCAACAACTAGTAGCAGTACATACAACAAACGAACAGGCTAAGGCCAACCAAAGTGGTGTTTCCAGGCTCATGCAAAAGTAGCACCATAGCAATGGTGTTGAACTATGGCAGGCTGTTAGCACGCTCTTCTCTATATATAATCAGGCCAAAGAGAAGATTAATGATCCATTTTTGGCAGTTGCGATGGGCTGGCGCCTATGGCATTGGCGACGTGACCTTTGTCAGTAATGGTGCTGCGTTCCACTAATGGGAAGAGGTTGTCATGACGCCTGAGGTAGTGGCAGGCAAGGCTGCGAAGAAGGCATCAAGGGTGAAGATACAGAAAACGGTGAATGAGAAAGAGAAGAGGAGGAAGATGAGTTACGCTACCTGTATTGATGGTGTCGGACGAAGTCCATCCTGATGAGGGCATCTCCTAGAAGACGATGTGTGAAATGAACTCCTTCATGGACCTACTAGAATGACTAGATCATTACGAGCAGAGAATTATGAGCTGTAGTACGCCTGCCACTGCTCAGTGGGTTTGCAATCCAAGATCCCTTTCGAATGTGACTGTCCAACCACTTCTTACCTCTGCACTTTGTGTGCTCAAGTTTAACATCACCGCCACCAGTAAACCAACCCCATCCATGTACTGTAGCGGCGTGTGCTATGGTGTAAGCCAATCAGTTAAGAGTATGTTTACTACTGGCTCCTTGCATGTGACGCTAACCCGAGCGACATGCGTGAGCGAAGTCGTTGCTCTGCGTCTATGCGATCTTCAGCCCTATCGCAATACGTTGACATTAAACGAAGGAAGACTATCTGTTCCTTTGCTTAACAGTGAGCAAACGTGCTGATATAATTGAGGGTAGCAGAGTCATTACCAGCTCTAGAGCAGAAGGCGATCGGTGTGATAGGATTAATCCACGCAAATCCTCTACCGATGCCATCATTTTCATTTCCAGTAGACTGGGATTTCAGTCAAACACAGTCAAGCCCGCATCCACCTTATAGTCTCTTTCTCATTAAGTTAACGCTGGGCATAGGATAATGGGTCGCTTGTTCAACACTCCACCCCGCTTCCAACTTGAGAATCCAAAGCATTAGCATTTGGGCCAAGTCTACATCTACATTTACATCCCTTGAGAAGAAGATGGACTTCTCCACGATGAATCGAATACCCACTAGTGTGCCTCTCCAGTTCTGCAGAAGTTATGTTCACGCTTAACCGACTGTTACTCGAGTAGAACTCATCGCTAAGCTCACAATGAGAGATACTCTAGTGTGGGTAAGCAGACGGAGGTTTGGTTGCCAGGACAATGCTGCAATGCCACCTGACGCGATGTCTTCTCGACCTGCAATCAGTTAGCGAGTGATGTTTGTTCACGCCATAACTGACTACATTTTGTAATGTCATGGAATGCAATTGATGAAATCTAGTTAGAGTGCGTAATTGTTTAATTTTGCGCGACAGCTAGGCAATGAGACAAATCACCACCAATCGCAAGAACAGCACAATCAAATGGAGTTGCGGGCATAACTGAAGCTCAGGTCTAGTAGATTTGAGTACATTAGTGAGTTTGGAAATGCTTTGAGATTGGAATAGGTGTATTTAAAACAAAACTATGTTAACGTACAAGAGCAGATCAACATCATCTTATTTCGGCCTCGCTGAGAGTTTCTCTTTGGTGCAATTGCGCAAAGTCGCATGAGTCGTGCAGAGAGTTGTTGACAAGCGTTGATAGCTGTGAGTTGCAGACATGATACCTCACTGACATCATGATAAGCTCCTAATTCTAACGCGTAACACCGCATAAGGATCTGTTTTCTGTGCCTATCCCTTTGCCCACTTTGATGTTTGCGCTCATTTGTAGCCCTAGCAATGGGATTTGATGCACAAGGGGCCCATAATTTGGGGTCTAATAAATAAATAACTCGAAGTACAGAAACAAAGAAGCAAAATCCGAACCAGCCACAGCAGCCGATTCGTGAGTTCAGAATCTCTAAGTCTACGTCAAACGGATGCTGTGATGTTCAATGCCGCAGGTAAGGAACTGGGATCAAGACGTAATAGGAAGGCCCTGAAATGCATTTATGATACCTTAAATATGTAGCCATATGAAAAGGTGCGTAAAATACATCATTAAATAGTGGCTTAATAAAAGCTGTCACTTAACTGCTACGAATGACTGCAGCACATACTGAAGGCGAGACAGTACATACGCCGGCTGTCACAATGTAGGGCATCAGGGATAGTGGCTGGGTAGACGCAGGATCGTATGGTAGGTTAGAGGTCCTTCGGCACCTTGAGATCAGCACGTTACAATGACAATAACCTAGGCCTACCAGAAGTGGTAAGACATCAAGGAATGTCAGTGGCGTAATGGATGTCGGTCGCAAGTCAATGGTAATGGTAGTCCTCAGCGGCCGTTCATTGTTGAGCATAGCCATTGTGGCGTCTGCATTACCGCACGTTGAATTTTGAGTGCATGAGTTGCAGTTGCTGCGATCTAGGACCAAAAATCGATTTAGGCATGTCACCATCGTAAAATGGTTACGAGTTCATTTTTAAATCGTTAATTACATTGCGCGTCAATGCAAATGAGAAATGTTACTACACTTTGCTTTACGATAATGCAAATCGCATGGAGAGCAGAGCCTGCAAAAAGCATCCTCTACAGACAGGCCCGCTATTATCATAACGGGAAATGGCCTACCATCATGGTTTGTAGTTGCCGATGGCTAATCCACCAAAAATGTGATTAGTTGTAACCTAAGTCATCATTCATCGTCTGATAAACTAAATATCGAAACCGCAACCTTTATCGTAGTTTGCTTCTTGCACGTTGCAAAACCACGCCTTATGCATTTAGTTAATTAACTTGTGCAAAGAACATAGCTTGTACATCCTCCTGCAGCCTTATTTAAATGCACTCGGAGTTTATCTGGAATACAAATGACATGCCAACTTCATTAAAGCATCATTCCTGGTCTAACGAATCAAGCATTGGTAAAGAAGCAAAATATTTGCCTTAATAAATACGTTGTACGTGATGCAAATGAGCTATAGCCAACCAAGACAGAAAAGGCAATTGAAAATCGGCGAATGATAGAAACATGTCGATGCGACCAGCCACCCCGAACACTATAGTAAGCAAATAGTGCAAAAAGGCATGAATAAAATCTGTATGTGGAATAACTCTAAATGATGTGAGCTGTGCTGCATGTATTAAGGCAAGAGCAATAGTTAAAGCAAAACCACCCAAATTTTACTCAAACCGACAGTCACGCAACACATTAGGGATAGCGAAAGCCACACGCCCAAATGATAAACCACGCAAGTACTCAGAGGTGACATCTAAAATGTGGTGCCGAAGCAAATAAAATCTCATAAAACTATTATTAAGAGTAAAACTTTGTGCATAGTAGATTGCTGACGATACAATAGCGCCTAAATTAGTTCAAGAAATCGGCAAAGATTTGAGGAAAGGGCTGTAAGGCAAATTGGTCGTCCACTGGACAAAGTCAAAGGCGAATGTATCATTTTCGATTGGCTACTAAAACGAAACGATATTTTGGAAGGCATTGTGCTAGGAGCCTTAGCTGAACCCTTAAACTCTTCCCTCCCAAAGCCTATCCATCCGTAGCACGTATCGTACCATGTGCACCTACAGCTTTGTGAACAGACACGCTGCATTTAAAACAAAACGTGCAAATTTTTAAGGCATTTGATCTTGTACGCACATCTGCTTTGCTTGGTTGCTCTGCCCAGAAACACTTTCACACTTATCACCCGTCAAAATGACGAATGCAGGTTCATCAGGTCCAATTCAATGCACTCTTGTAGGAGATGAAAAAGAACAGTTTAAAGCCTTCAAGACCCCTCTGACGTGAGCAAAAGAATCAAAATTTATAAAAAAAAATATTTTAAAGGAGACCATGTAAATTGATGAACACCTGCGACATCAACAACGTGATATATCTAACGTGCCACACAATTTAGCTTCAAGGGTTGGGCGAAAGTACACCTTGGTAAAGGCGACTCGACACACAGAAGAATAGGGAATCGTGATGCATGTGTTATTGTAAGGGCTACGATTCAGTTCTCAGTAGCGAATCCAAAGTTTCATAGTTTTACTAATTGGTATGATTTAGAGAAAATTCTATCGGAATCCGGCAAGATAAGTAAATGCAAAGTAAAAAGTATCAGACAGCGACCAGTGGTCACTGTAAATGGTAAAAACCGTAGTTGTGTACCGTGGTTCCATGCATTTTAACTAAGCCAATTCGTAAAGGTGTAATCACTCCGTGAGATTCTCTGTACTTGGTTTGCCTGAAATCCCGTGCACAGGTTTTAAATCTCTGATCATGTAATTGTCTATTTCTCTTCAAAAAGTGGCCAAAGGGCATGCAAGTAGGTCTCGAGATCAAATAGAGAAGTTGAGAAGGTGAGGAAGTAAAATTACGGCAATATTCCAGCACAGCAGTCTGCTGCATTTACATCTTCAGCCCACCGCTCAGCTAGGGTGGGGAATACGCTTACCACAAAGACAATAAACAGTGCGGTATCCATATGTCCTGCTTGAAGCGCACAGCATAATTTCGCAATGAACGCAAGAGCACCATGCAGAATATCGCTAAGGAAAGTTTTCTAGCACTTTAGTTGTTCAATATGCTGCATCAATTTATGAATGTTTTTGGAGTAATAAGGTGGCATTGAAGTCCACACTTGACATTTTCCGCTCTAAAGCCCACCCATATCTGTAGTTCAAAACGTCAAAAGCGCTTTTTTGTTTTTTTTTTGTAATTAAGCTTTTTAACGAACTGCTGCAGAATGTTGCCCAAGGTTAAATAAATCACTACCCCAATGCATTTGACAGAGCGAACAACATTGGTGTTACACCTGCACAGACATGTCATCGCTCACAATTATATTGAATGTCTCCTTGCTTTGAGAAAGGTAGCAATCACCGGCTTCCTTGACTTTCACAGTGAGATGGTCCACTTTAAGGTTGTCAGTTGAGATGCTATGGATGTAAAATGGTTTCGATCGTATTTTTGTCCACTTAGCTGCGAAGACACTGTGGCTTAATGTCAAATCCATTTCCAGCGGTGTCTGCGTTACTATTCTGAAGAAGAGCATAGCACAAGCCTTAGAGAGTAGCTACAGACTATCTTCACTGCTTCTTTATATTCCGTTCTTATTCTATGTTTCCATAGTGATGCACAATTTATTCCAAGACACGTATACAACAACACCGGTAGTGGGCATTACTCCTAGGTATATGCTCAGCTCCACTTATCAAAACTTCGTGGGATGTGTTAGAAGAAGGGAGGCAGCAACGTACAAGGGAAGCATTGCAACACGTTGCTTTTCTTTGGATTATCCAACGTAAAATAAATTCTTCTTAACGAAACATCCTGGTTATGTGCCTACACATGCATCTTTCCATGCAAGCATGACCTACAACGTCCCATAAGGAAAACTGGACCAGCAAGTTATGCCTTCAATTTGATTTATTTTATCGAATTATCTGTTTAAATTGAGGCAATGAGCAACTGAACTACTGCTGGTCCTACATCTGGGCGCACTTACAAGTATTCGCAGCACAATACCGTAATTTAACCAGCAATAATAACATGGTGCAAAAGTTCGGTTTAGAATGTGTGGTATCTTTTTGACCAGGAGGTCAATATGACAATTTGCAAAATCAGGCAAAATGCAATTTAGCTCGTCATCAATATTACAGAGTAAAAATGGATGTAATGACAAGAACCTCTTCGACAGGTCTGTCTACGCATTCTTTCAGCCAAAACCTGTACCCATAACCTGAATCGGTTTTGCAGCTTTATGACCCGCTTGTCACCTCTTGCATTGCCATATTATCCTAGCTCCATCTTTACCTTCCATTAATGCGGTCTGGTGCATTCGATATGCAACACTCTGATCACCTCTGTTGCTGCCACTATCTGCTTTCCGAGACCTGGTTTACCGTGCCTTATGCAGCATGCAAAAGTAACATTGAGCCGCATGACAGCGGCATGAAAACAACATCGTCTACTTCTCTACACCTCTTGATGAAGTGAATGGTAATGAAGTGAATGAGGAAGAGCGAAGGATTTTGCGATGCTTAGAGTGTAAGAAAGCATGTACCAGCTCCGTCTCTTTACGAATGCACCAGCAAAGTCACTTGCGCTTGTGGAAATGTTTTTTCTGTGACTAGGTATCATGGCGCAGGTAAATCCTTCAGGAAAGAGAAAGAAAGAGGAAAGCAAAAGGAAAGCTCTTCTTCTGTCTAATCTGCAAACCTGTCTTTTTCGATCGGTCGAACATGCCACGGCGCATGCAGACACACACGACGGCGAAGAGCTGCCGCTGATCTCACTGTCGTCGATCATTCATTAGCTATATTTTGCCCATCTGACAAATAAGAAGTTGCTTAGTCCCCATTCTTGCTTTAGCCAACAATAAGAATGATGCTTTGCTACCTGCATTGTCAAAGCAGCAAAAGTCCATGACATTATCTCTGTCGCTTTGGGCAAAGGGTTGGAGATGTTTTTATCCCAAATTTACGCGTTGGCCTTATTAAGAGCCTGTGCTATGCGTTTCTACGTTGCAATAAACTGACGGCTTTCAATTAATGGTAGTAAAACGCAACGTTTCATTTTGGTCAAAATGGGCAGCAATCAATCAAAAAACGCTTACCAAATGTGCCGCTCATGTTAATAATGCCACGCCAGTGCCTCAGAATGCTGAACTAAATTATGCGATAGCAAATTTTACTCATTTACAATCGCTGCCGTTTAAACTTATTTTTAAATGACGTACTATTACAGAATACTGAAGGAAAGTCCTAGATTATGCCACAAGTGCTTTGTGCGATGCCGCCATTCACTAACTGCGTCAATTAAGTCAATGGGGAAAAGTCCACGATTGCGGCAAATGAGCTGAATACCTTACACATAGTGCTTTAAGGCCAGTTTAGATTTTAAATGATATCCCGCTTACAGCTTCGTTTCCCTTCGCTTTTGCCTTTCCACAGAACCGTCAGCGACGTAAATATCTAAAGATGAGCCAGATACGTCGACATGAAAGCCTACTAGCTTTTTTGACATTTCACTATATCATCTCGTTTGTTGTGATGCTTTAAGCAGCATGGTCATCTTAAGCTGTCTTTACATTCACTTTTGCACTCAATGATGCAGCGAAGACTCAAGCTATTGGAAGATAATTAAAAAAATAGCTTTACAGCTAAGAGTCGGCTTTTACTTTGCCCAGTGCTCTCATTGCATGGGGTCAAACAGGCCTAGATTTTGTCCCACTACTGAATCATTAAATGGGTGACGCATTCTGATATGATAAGAAGGAGAATCAGTCTGCTACAACAAGAGGGTTCGTGCCACCTTTCATGCCTTCACCTTAAAGTTCGCTGTCCGCAAGTCGAGTAGTTCTTTACCCGAATCCTGATATGAGATAGAGGAATGTAGCTACCCAAACGGACAATGGCGCAGATGCCCACAGACTCTGATAGCTTATAAGTTCAGGTGGGGTCGCGTAAAGGTCGTCTCACGTTTTTTATCTACAGCCCTTGTTGTTCGGGGGACTGGCCAGGTGACGGTATAAAGAGACGATGCCTCTAACCCTAACCCTAAGGTCTTAGCAATCGATGCCTTGATTATATCCAACCTCCAAGAGATCACCAATCTCACGTCGCTAACATCGACAAGACTAACCGCATCGGAAATATCAACTGCTCTACTCTTACGGCCACGCATTTCTTGCCCATTCAACGTGGCATAAATTAAGATGCTTTGCATTGACTCATGCTAACTGCTTGCATCGCTATCGTTGAATGATGGTAATCAAAGCCTGTCCAACCTGGACGTACAACCAGCACCATCGATAACAGACCGCACAAACCCACCAGCAACAGAGGTTCTTTCAGTGGTGATTATGAATGCAGAGTCCAGCACCAGGTTGCACAATTCTCCGATTTAATCCATAGAAAGCGATCTTAGCCAAAGCCATTGTGCAGCGAAACTACATGTAGGGTGAGTCACGGCACAACCCAAACACTGCAGTGACGACCCGAACATTTGTTTGCAGCCGATTCCGTCCATGCGTCAAACTCTGTATTATGGGCGCAGTACACGGTACTGTTGATTAGATCTGACTAACCTATCAAAAGGCTAGAAGTTGCGTAAAATACCAAAATAATAGACGAACTCACAACACAAGGCCCGGAGACAATACCTTACATTTGATAAATGCACCTCATACAGAAATGCTCTCTATTCCTTATAACAAAGAAAATTCCACTTTCATTCCAATTATTAATCCTTAACTCGTAATTCGTTTTCATGTAATATTTACGGAGGATAACTAACAAGTCGTTTTCACACTGATTGATAATTTAGAGCAAGCATAAATTTTGCAACCTTCCTTCTTAGCTTCCATTATTCCCGTTGTAAATCTCAGCTTATGTTCAAAGTTAATGAACATGCTATGAAAAGGCATATCTTTTCGCAACCTCATCACAAAATTTAAGAATTATTAAAGCAAAGTATTTATTAAAGGAATACATTAGATCTCACATAAGCATGACGATTGATACAAAGGAACTGGTCATCTAAAACAATAAAAGGATTGCATTATAAGAAACGAAAAAATTAAAAATAATGCCATACAGCGCGTGTCTAAATGTAAGTGTTTGTGCAAAATAGCGCATTCGGAAGTAAGGGGAAAAATGCTGGTGCATTAAACTAAATATGCGTAAAGTCATATTTAAAATCTATGCAGGGCATAACTCTCAATGCGAAAGCTGCGTTTCTTACACAAAAGTGGGCGAAGCTATCAAAGCAGTCACCCAAAATTCCGATAAATAACAGTTATGCGGCACAGCGAGAGCATAGGAAATGGTACAATCAACACTGGCAATGGCAAAAATACACTACATCAGGTGGTGCTTAGGCAAACACTGAGTAGCGACATCCAAAACACTATGATAGACTTGCAGCAGCCTGTGTAACTCTTTTCAACATTGAGTGTCATGGATCAAAGTGCTAACAATGCAGTAGCTTACTCATCTTTGAGCGCATTAACCATTTTAAAATCGGATAGACTACCATGGTGTGCTATAAAATTGTCCAAGGGCGAGGCGCCTTATTCTTCATGGTCTTCTAAAAAAGGAAAGAACACTTGGAATTACAGTAGCATGAGTTATAACAGTCGTTAAGACTTGTGGCTTATAAAAGATCTACCTTCAAGGCGCTTCAATTGAACTTTCAATCTTTTCCCTCCCAAAGCATATCCATCCATTGCGCGGATCGCGTTCTGCGCACTCGCGGTATCGTCGTAGCTGACAAAACCTGTAAAAATGGACACACCGCGGTTAGCGGAGAACGTGGCTGTATGGAGGACAATTAACTAAACATGAGTACCTACCAAAGCCCTTGCTTTGGCCTGTCGTTCTGTCCAAAAATATCTTCACACTCAATACTCGCCCAAATGGTATAAACAGCTCGTGTAAATTCTTTTCACTACATTCCTGAGGAATATGGAAGATGAATAGGTTGGAGCCTCTTGAGCCCCTTCTCACTGATTCCCGTCCAACGGGTTCTTGGTGATCAGGGGTGTTTGCAACTTGGGCGGCGTATTGAGCAGCCACTGCTACTGAAGGCAAAAGAAGATAATGCATCAAGAACATTTTAAATATGAGCAAATAAAAGGAGAAGCATAAACTCACCATACCCAAACTGGGGATTGATGCACACAGGTGGGTAGGTAGCTAAAATTAACGCACGATGGTGAATGGCTATAAAGACATAACTTCCACAGCAAAGGACGGCAAACGACAACTCACCTGCGCTGTTATAGGGAGTGCCTGGCATTGTAAGTTGCGCATTCCAACTCGGGTAAAATTGGTTGGTTTGAAGTACCTCAGTAGCAAGATGTTGCTGTTGCTGCTGCAGCATGAGCTGCTGTAAGTTGTGTTGAGCCACCATAGATGCAATGTACTGCACCACTAAGGGATCATTTTTGCGGCCTCGTAATTAGCTTCTAGCGCAGCAATCGTGTTGCTGATGGCTAACCCAGCGTTGTCGGTTATTGCAACAGCTGCAGGATTCGGCCATACTGGGAACGAAATCGCTGCACTTGGCAGGATCTGTGCAACTGCTGCGGAACCCTGCAATGGTAGAACAGCCCTTTCATCTCAGCCTTTGCCTACATATGTAACCTTCAGAAGCATTTTAGTCGTCAGCGACTAAAACAGGCCTTGCGCATATAGTAGAAGCATAATTTCCTTAGCTAATCCTCAAACGAATGTGCTTACGGATTGTAGCGTCGGAAGACAGCGGCCGAGGTCGCGACCAAGTGGAGCAATAACGGCCATGGGGCAATTTATTTGGAAATTCGTAGTAAGCTGTGCGATATTATGACCTCCGAAAGAGATCACAGCTGGATTCGAACTTGAGCTCGATGGTAACATGTAGCCGTTTCTTTCGTAAAATGCACTAGTAGCCGCTTTCGGCGGCAAATTATCTGAGTTCTATCAAAAAGCAATCATTGTTGTTAAATACGAGAAGACATGGATATTTCACGGCCGCACTGCAGCTCAATTCCAAGTACTTACGGTTACTGTGGAAATTCATCTGCCATAGTCAACGGACTAGGTCCTCTTGGGCCAAAGGAGTCCTCCGAGGCCCGATCTTTGGTTTAATTGAATGTAGTTGTAAAATAAAGCAAAAATGACGTCAGTGGAAAAAGAAAACATAAAAAGCATTTTCTAACTACACGGTTTCCTAAACTTGCATATCAAGCCCTCCCTTTCAGTAGTAGATAGGCCTTCCTATCTAATACTGACGAAATCGGTCATGACTTTCCTACATGAAAACCAGCCACAACCTTAAAATTTGCCTTGGCTGAGCTAACCTAGGAGCGCGCATTTGAATATCAAAAAGGTAATAATTTTCAAATGTGTCACTGCGCTAAGTGTGTACTACTAACAAACTGGGGTGGATAAAAAGGGGTTGGGGCATATCCCGCTCTTGGTGGCTCTCCTAAGAATACCGCCAAAACGTCAACAAGTAAAGAAGATAGCTCAGCCAATTCTTGCTTATCACTATCTTATTTTTAAACTGCAACGTGTCAAAAAGGGAATAATTTGGCAGCTGCACGCAGAAACAGGTTGGTTTCATGAAAAAATGAAGTTTATAACCCTAAGAACATACCATTTGACAAGGACACTACAAATGTAAAGCACTCACCGGAATTTCTGTCCTCCTGAACTTGAGATGCAACATTAGAGTTAGAATTGGCTGATTCCGCTCTACGATCCATGCGTGTAGGAATGCAGTGCAATGAACGATTCAGGACTACGTGTCACCCTAACACGAAATTTGGACCTGAGTGATGCTGCTACTACTCAGCTTTGATATTTATACATTTCTTTGGTGCGTCCGTTACCCATATTCTAAGCGCTTATTCGCCAATGGATGAATCACAACTCCTGCATTATTGGTTGGGAGTGATCAATGAGAGAATGAGGCATCTGAGTGGACATGCCGATGAGTCTGCACAACTATTGGATCAGCGCCTTACGTCATGGATGAGCAAGTTAACCTTCTACATAACATTGGCCCAGTTAGTGTCAAAACTAGTGGTTTTTATCGCGTTTGGCATAAACTAAAGGAGACTACTAATATTATTGTCGGTTTTTTATGACTTTACTCAATAAATGGGTAATGGAATGTCCTTGTGTGATGATTCGGCGTATAAACGCGGTCTACGATGGATAAGACTCTTAAGTCAGCTGCTGAACTTTGTAATGCCTCTCAACGAAAGAAACGGAATGGCATTTGATGTGACACTTATTTTATCCCTTAGGGCGAACCAATTCACATTCACGTGAATTTAACCTAAGAATAAGTAGGGCAAAATTGGTTCAGACCATTTGTGGGATCTTTGATTCGGCTACCAACGGTAAAGTACAAATGTGCATTATCTCGAGCAATTCTTGCTGATTTGAGGAAACAAGTTAGTCTAAATTTAGAAAAGGAAGTGTGAAAGGAATCAAACGTAGTGATAAGTGATCACGGTTGGTAATAAACGCCTTATTTATGCAAGGAAATCTTGATGCAGATTACAGGAACGCACTCTTGGAATTTAACTACGCTAAAAGTTCCCTTCACACGATTTTTGTGAAAGCATCTTGATATTTATCTTGTACAGAAGGCAAAGGTACTTCCATCTACGCATACATTCTGCTATCTAAACTAGTCTAGGAGGACGTTAAACGTAAAATTACCTGAAGCTACGGCATTTTCATGTCCAGCTTGAAGCATCTAACATAACTTTGTGTTTGATGTAAGGATGCCATCTTCGAGCCGAAATAAAAATACGCCTGGCAGGATCTGTGTGGTGATACCTTTTTGCAAATTTAAAAATTTGTTCATCCGATTTATGGTACGAGTTTATGCGTGTTGCTCGAGTAATCGATTGGAATTGAAGGTCACAATTAGCTTTTTCATCCCAAGTTAAGCGCATTTAAGTCTCTATTATAAGAGAACGATAAGTCGTTATCCTTTATTTGGAAAAATTCAAAGAGCGGGATTTATTCTGTGACGTGCACAAGTACTTATTTGGAATTGATTTTCCTTTTTTGACAAGATGAACTAGGTAACTCTTAATGGCATTTCGCCCCTTGATAATAAAACCACGCTAATTAGACTCATAATTCCACGCAAATTATCTCTACTGATGAAACACTGTAAAAAAGCTAGTCGGAGAGACTTGTTAAAGTCAGTCACTGACTGATCCAATGCGCGTACTTTGATAGGGTTTTGCCTGTATTGAAGAGAGAACGAGATAGCACCGATGACGAGACATGGGTAGAGTGCTGGTGAGTAATCGAGAAGTCGACAAGCTATGCAACCACTTAAACTTCATCCATTTCGTTCTAAGACTAATTTTGCATTGCTTTTACGTAACTAATCATAAACTATAAAGTTGAGTTGAAAAGAAAAGTGACTTTTACTGAAGGCAAAATGGGTGAGTTTTAGGGGAGAAATAAAGGCAAAGTCCTGCAATCCAAAATAAAACGTCTATTTCCTGACATCGATGCAGCGAAACACATGACAAAATCCATGATTGCCAGGTTAAAATCATGTAGAAATTTCGTCAAAATTTTGCCTCAGCTTACATAGTGGTAGTCCTAAACACAATTTGTGCCGGTTCGTCTAACATCAAAGGGAGGTCATAAATTCACTCCACGATCTATTAATTAAGTCTAGCCATCTTTGAAATTGAATTGTTTTGTCTCCATGGAACAGGATAATATTAGACTAAGGGAAATATGCAGTAATATTTCAGAGGACGCGAGTCATTTCATAGAAACTCCTATCCAAGACCGGTGGCGTTATATACTTCAAAAATACAAGATTCGCCGAAACATAATTTTCGGTGGCCGCCTGCGTCAGCATCAACTGCATTTTAAAGTGGTGCTACATTGGAGTGCATTGACCAGGCGAGCTCCGAATTTTAATTCAACTAAGGTCATCGGCACCACGAAGAAGAAAAAGTTGACAATAGAAGTGGAATGCGGTACACTATAAGATTAGCTGCAACATATTAAACGCACTGTGAATTCACGGCACTTGCATGTCGTTGGTTGAAGTCAAATGGTAAAAATCCATGTACAAACGACAAATTCGCCGCCCTCGCTACTTCGCTTGCAGTCACATGGTAAAAATCGATGTTCCAACGACAAATTCTCCGCCCTCGCTACTTCGCTTGCAGTCACATGGTGAAAATCGATGTTCCAACGACAAAATCTCCGCCCTCGCTACTTCGACTGCAGTCAAATGGAAATAATCGACGTTCCAAAGACATATCCTCGGCCCTCGCTACTTCGCTTGCAGTCACATGGTAAAAATCGATGTTCCAACGACAAATTCTCCGCCCTCGCTACTTCGACTGCAGTCACATGGAAATAATCGACGTTCCAACGACATATCCTCGGCCCTCGCTACTTCGCTTGCAGTCACATGGTAAAAATCGATGTTCCAACGACAAATCCTCGGCCCTCGCTACTTCGCTTGCAGTCACATGGTAAAAATCGATGTTCCAACGACAAATCCTCGGCCCTCGCTACTTCGGTTGCAGTCACATGGTAAAAATCGATGTTCCAACGACAAATCCTCGGCCCTCGCTACTTCGGTTGCAGTCACATGGTAAAAATCGATGTTCCAACGACAAATCCTCGGCCCTCGCTACTTCGCTTGCAGTCACATGGTAAAAGTCGATGTTCCAACGACAAATCCTCGGCCCTCGCTACTTCGCTTGCAGTCACATGGTAAAAATCGATGTTCCAACGACAAATCCTCGGCCCTCGCTACTTCGGTTGCAGTCACATGGTAAAAATCGATGTTCCAACGACAAATCCTCGGCCCTCGCTACTTCGCTTGCAGTCACATGGTAAAAATCGATGTTCCAACGACAAATCCTCGGCCCTCGCTACTTCGGTTGCAGTCACATGGTAAAAATCGATGTTCCAACGACAAATCCTCGGCCCTCGCTACTTCGCTTGCAGTCACATGGTAAAAATCGATGTTCCAACGACAAATCCTCGGCCCTCGCTACTTCGCTTGCAGTCACATGGTAAAAATCGATGTTCCAACGACAAATCCTCGGCCCTCGCTACTTCGCTTGCAGTCACATGGTAAAAATCGATGTTCCAACGACAAATCCTCGGCCCTCGCTACTTCGGTTACAGTCACATGGTAAAAATCGATGTTCCAACGACAAATCCTCGGCCCTCGCTACTTCGCTTGCAGTCACATGGTA